>JAHTLZ010000161.1:3373567-3402624 GCA_023846285.1 Phrynocephalus versicolor | reverse complement strand
ATAGATAGATAGACTCTAAGTGGTCTATGGGGATTCTCAGTCATCCACGTGACGTTATCTGGGAGCTGAGTTGGAAAAGAAGTCCAGTTGCCGTAAATCAACTCCCAGATACTGTATAATATAAATTCCAAATTTACTGTTGGCAGCTGGTTTTATGTGTTACATCTAAAGCCACAGGGCAGTTACAAATTATTTCCTCATACCAAATGAAAGCAATACACCTTCGTCTCCATCTCCATCCCTTACTATTGAATTTAAAAGGAAGCCTATATCAGTGAAAAAACAACAGCACAACCACATACAGTATTGTCTTTCTGGAGTACAAGTTATGTCTGCATATAGAGGTAAACATAGGGTCTAACAAGATGAAATGCTAGCTTTGCCATTAAAAGATGACAAACTGTTTTCTTTCTGACTACACTACCCTTCAAAGGTGACATGTTTGTGCAATCCCCTTGCACACGAAAACCTTGTTTACAAAACTGAAAAACCATCTGCTGGGATAAACAAAGAAACTTAACATTTGAGGGGGCTCTGTGTCTGAAGACAAGCTCACCATAAACACCTGTTTTGATCCTCAGAGGAACAACACGGAGTTATGCAGTTAACAATTTTTTCAAAAAACGATCCATGTTCTCACTGCTGTTGTTCCACATGAAGGAAATCTTCACGACACACTATTTTATTCATGTACAAAAATACATAGCTGCCTAGATGCCCTAAGCACATCCAATCTCGCCTGATTTCGGAAGCTAAGCAGGGTCGGCCCTGGTTAGTACTTGGATGGGAGACCACCAAGGAATACCAGGTGCAGTAGGCGCCTGGAGTAGGAAATGGCAAACCACTCCAGTATTGCTGCCAAGAAAACTCCATGGACATGGAGTCACGAATGACACAACACACAACACACACAAAAATACACGAACAACACACAGTGGCAACAGTTAATATCTATTTATGCTCAAGTTCTGGTCAGTTGATATCTATTTATCCTCACAGAAACTGCTAGAGTGTAGTTGATCTGGGAAGAGGTGGCTTCTGAAAATTCTCCACCCTATTTAGGGGCAAGAAAGATTTTTCCATCCGTTTCTTGGAAACAGGGTTACTTGTGGGCAACGACAAGAACACGTCTTTTTTATTTTTCTTATGATTTCCTTCCCTTGCCAGAGCAAACTTCAGCCTAATGCAATAAATGTTCCTGAAACTGAACAGTAAGTACATTAGCTGCCTAGCTAATGTCCTCGCTCTGCGTCAGAGGCAGCATCATTACGGAGCACCTGCGTGCCAGTCCTGGCCCCAAAAGAACAGATGATGAAATTCTCCAACGTGGCTTTCTTCTCCTAATTTCTGTTCTCCTAATTTCTGAGGGAGAATGTATTCTTAGACATTTCAGCTCATCTGTCAATAAAGACATGCCAATTGTCGACCTGCGCCCTGAAAACGCAGTCGATCGGGCAGCGTGACATTTCTGGACGGACCCAAAAAGTGGACCTTGCACCTGCAGGAAAGTGCTAGCATGAAGAAGGCATTTCAGCTTAATTAGGTACAGCTTAATTAGGCACATTCACATTCTACCTTCCCCTTCCTCTGCTCAAGGCAGTGTCCTTGGGTCTTCTCATTGTTTTATCCTCAGAACAATCCTTTGAGGGAGGTTAACTTGAGAGATAGTAAGTCAGGCATGCCCAAACTTCGGCCCTCCAGCAGTTTTGGACCACAACTCCCAGAATTCCAAGCCTGTGTTTCCAATGGCAAAGGGCTGTGAGAGTTGTGGTCCAAAACATCTGGAGGGCCAAAGTTTGGACAAGCCTGCAGTAAGTGGCCCAGGATTATTTGTAAAGTTGTATGGTTGGGAGGGGGATTCAAAGGGGGGGGGGATATAGAGTCATAGAATCATAGAATAGTGAAGTTGGAAGGGGCCTATAAGGCCATCAAATCCAATCCCCCACTCCCCACTCCACGGAGGAATACAAATCAAAGCACATCTGACATATGTCTGTGAAGATTCTCAGTCATTCAGGAGAAGTTATCCAGAATTTGAGTCATGGCAACTGGACTTCTTTTCTTGTGTGATCGAGCGGCTTAGGGAGCTGGGAATGTTTAGCCTTACATAAATAAGGCTAAGACAGGATATTTAAATATTTGGAAGTATGTCATATTGATGAGGGGACTGGTTTGTTTTCCAAGGCTTCAGAGACTAGGACTCGGGGCAGTGGTTTCAAACCACAGGAAAAGAGATTCAATTTAAGCATTAGGAAGAACTTCATGGTGGTTAGAGTTGTTTGGCAGTGTAATCTGCTGCCATAAAGTAGGGTGGTGGAGTCTCCTTTGGATGGTTTAAGCCAGGCATGACCAAACTTCGGCCCTCCTGATGTTTTGGACCACAACTCCCAGAATTCTAAGATTAGATTGCCAATATCAAGGGACTGTGGGATTTGCGGTCCAAAACATCTGGAGGGCTGAAGGTTGGACATGCCTGGTTTAAGCAGAGGCTGGATGGCCATCTGTCAGGAGTACTGTGACAAGCTTGCCATAACACCTGTTCTGATCCTCAGATGAACAACATGGAGAATACTGTGATGGGGGTTCCTGTATGGCAAGGGATTGGACTAGATGGCCCTTGAGGTCTCTTCTAACTCTATGATTCTATCATTCTATCATTCTATGATTCTAAATGTTTCACTACTCACCCAAGGCTGACAAAGCTACTGGGATGAGTAGTGAAACATTTCAATCGCACAAGAAAAGAAGCCCAGTTGCCATGACTCAACTTCGGGATCTGACAAATGGTTGTCCAAATTTCTCTTGAATGCCTCCAGTGTTGGAGCACTCACCACCTCTTGAGGTCATGGCTTCCCTTGTCGTACCGCTCCAACAGTCAGGATGTTTGTCCTGATATTCAGTTGAATGCTGGCTTATCTTACCTTGAGCCCATTGTTGTGTGTCCTATATTCTGAGATGATCAAGAACAGATCTTACCCCTCCTCTGTATGACAGCCCTTCTAATATTTGAACAGTGCTGTCACGTGATATCCCCTCAATCTTCTTTTCTCTAGGCTAGACATGGCCAAACTAAATCCCATTCAAGAGTCCAGCCATTACCTCCCGCTCTGCTTGAGATGGCAAGGAGGACCCAGATGTGTGATGATGTCTTTTCACGGTTCTTTATATCATGGAGGAAGAGGGAGGAGAGACTAACCCAGGAAGTTGTTTTTCATCAGCAGTTCAGTTCTAGTTGTCTAAATGGCTGCTCTTCCTCTGTTGCTAGACTCCTCTTGATCCGACAGGAATTCAAGGGAGAATTCCACAATGACCACACCGGGGATAAGCTTCAGTACATCCATCTGAAACGTGCATCGCCTTGACTCCGAAGGCAACCGCTGCAGCTGATCTGTCTTCACTGCAGCAGATAATTACCAACCTTCTCCTAGGCTTTAGCTCATCAGTCAACTAAGAGATGCCTGCCATGGAGACTCCCCAAAGAAACAATGGCGCCTGAAAACGCGACTTGTGAGGAAATGCATCCATTCTGGTTCTCCAAGTTAACTTTGGCTAAACCCTTCCTGAGCATTTCCTACCTAACCAGCGGTGCAGTTGGATAATTTCAGATTCTGGATTTTCAAGGTCTAATGGGGTAGATGTAAGCTCTTGAGATGGAAATGGACATTACTCCTCTCGCACCAAAATGTACCCCATGAAGCAGCACAGGCTAAGTGAGTGGAAACCTGGATTTCCATGCTCAAGTTCTCCTCTTATGATATCCCTCCTCAACTCCTCAAGAATCAAGGCAGGAGCTAGAAGACAGAGTAAAATTGGAGGAGGATGCAGCTTGTAATGGGAACACCATTGCTAAAATGTATCCTGGCACCTAGATGCCCTAAGCACATCCAATCTCGCCTGATTTTGGAAGCTAAGCAGGGTCAGCCCTGGTTAGTACTTGGATGGGAGACCACCAGGGAATACCAGGTGCTGTAGGCGCCTGGAGTAGGAACTGGCAAACCACTCTAGTATTCCCGCCAAGAAAACTCCATGGACATGGGGCCACAAAGAGTCGGTCACGACTGTAATGACATAACACATACAAACATCCTGGCGCTCCCAGGGCCAAATCTGAAATCAAAAATGAATTTGGCCTGCTTGAGTTCTCCAGAAGGCTATACCGTCTTCTTCCGTGGAAGCGTCGTTTGGCAGGGTTTCCAGCTTGTTTATACCAGCTTCCTCTTCATTCTAAGTCTCTTAGCAGGATGAATTCTTAAGTAAATATAAGCTAAGATGGGCACCTTGGATTTGGATGGGAATAGTCACCTGCTTGGGTACAGCAAGAGGTGGGAATGGCTACGGGCGCCTTGACTGGGATGCAGTTATAGACTCACACCTCTTCTTCTAAAATGATTTCTGTAATTCCAAAATGGCAATTGGATCTCCTAGACCAGTGTTGGCGAACCTATGGCATGGGTGCCAAAGGTGGCACTCAAGAGTCCTTTCTGTGGGCACCTGACACCGCTCCTTGACAGCCACCTGTATTTAGGTTAAATTGTTGTATTGGCACTTTGCGAACAATTAGTGGGTTTTGAATCACACACATTTTGGGCACTCGGTCTCTAAAAGGTTCGCCATCACTGTTCTAGGATATCCAGATTCCAGATACTTAGTGTACAGCTCTTATATTTCAGTGTCCTAACTTCTTTATTATATATATTTTTGACAGGGAGTAAAAGAGAAAGAGAAAAGAGATGTGCTGTTATGGATAGCTAGGAGGTTAAAAGGTTCCCTAAAGGAACAGAGAAATTCCAAGTGATTACTACTAAAGTGACTAATGATGTGTGCAGTGGAGGCTTTGTGGCTGAATGTGCCGAGTCCTGTAGGCACTCGGTCTCTAAAAGGTTCGCCATCACTGTCCTAGACTGATTGCAATGGGAAGGCCAGAGGGCCACCACACCAATGAAAGATAACTACGAGATCCCCTAAGACTGGGGCTCTCCACCTTGCTGCTTAAAAGGATAGGGCTAGCACAGTGGATGAAGTGAGAATAAAACATAAAATAAAGTAACCATGTGCCATCAAGACAATACTGATTTCTAGTGGTCCTTTTCAGGGTTTCCCAGGTGGAGAATACCCAGAAGTGGTTTCCCATTCCCTTCTGCTGGGGGTGTCCTGGGGCAGTGCAGCTGGCCCCCAAGGCCACCCAGCCTGGCTCTTTTTTGGGAGGCACAATGGGGAACCTTTAGCTTCACAGCCAGGTACCTAAACCGCTGAGCTCTCCAGCCAGCCATTGACTCCTGCCCAGCCAGCTATCCAGCCATTAAAACAAAAGAGCTCCTCCACCCACCCATCCACCCCCCAAAAATTACTCCTTTGAACTGTCTTGGAACCTATCTATCTGGTGGAGCAGATCTCCCAGAGACCAATCTCGTCCCGGACAACCAGAGCTTCATCTTCCTTTTCTCTTAGAGTGCCGACACCGAGAAAGGCCCGTAGGGCTTTGACCAGGAATCAGGCCTTTTCAGTGGTGAGCCCGGCCTCTTGGAACAAGCTGCCAGTTGAGATCAGGCGGAGATGCTGGCAGCCTTTAGAAGGCCTTAAAGACCTGGCTCTTCAGGCAATGCTTCGGGGCCCTCTGAGCACACTGTAATTTTCTTTTTAACTGCGGGCATCAGTTTTCTTGCCGGATCCTGTTATTTATCCTGTTGTTTTTCTTTTAGTATTTTCACACGGTATTTGTATACTATTGTATTCTGTTAGGTCTTGACTGTTTATTATTGTCGGGCTTTGTTTTGTAGTTGGGTAGTCACTGTTGGGTGACGTCTGTACACCGCCCAGAGTTCCCTATGGGAGAATCGGGCGGTTAATAAATAAATAAATAAATAAATAAATAAATAAATAAACAAACTGTAACTTCCATTATCTCCCAGTCCGCATGTCACACTGGCAGGGGGAATGTGAAATCTGTCATCCAAACACATCCTTATTCCAAGCTCTACTACTACAATGACTCATGGATTTTTTGACAGAAGTTTTATCACTCACATAGGTTTGACATGAACTGGCACCCGTTTTTAAGAACTGTTTCCATTTTAGACAAAAACAGTTTGAATCAGAAACAAGAGGCCAACTGGACTGGAAGAATCTGAATTCTCTACCTATCAGTAATGTTCCCAAGACCAGCAGGGGACTTGAAACAGAATTACTGAGAAATCACTAAAAAGCTACTGACCTCACAACAACATTTCCACTCCAGCCACAGCTTGGATGTTGAAAAAAACCAACAGATTTCCAAGTGGTCAAAACATCTAGAACACAGGCGAAATGAACAAAACATTTCGATCTTTGCCAGGAACATTGATTTGAGCAATAAAATAGCAGTATTTTCAGTCAACAGCTGACTTGTCAACAGCCCAAACCACCAATGTTCCTATGCTGAAACCAATCCAGTACTCTGTTCCTGTCATATTTATTTAGAATGACTCATAGTTCATAGAACTACTGAATAGCAAACTACTGAATAACAAACCAGGGTACTTCAAGGGCCAGACACAGGGGAGTGGTATCAGGAGACAGATATCTAGACTCGTGTGCTCCCAGATGCATTTGGTGGGGCCACTGTGAGATACAGGAACCTGAACTAGGGCGGTTACTTCACATGCGTTTTGTCTCTGTTAGTGCTGTGCTTAGGAGCAGTACAAAAAAAGGTTACTTCATGTCAGTTGCGCAACTACTGAAATTTGTCTCGACCACGCCCCCGGAAGGGGTGCTAAGCACGCCAATACTGTGCCTGGTGCTGGGTAGGTTTTCCCCTTGTCACTGTTTGTTCCTGCTTTCTGTTCTGAGACAAGACACCATGTAGTAGTGACTGTCATGCAACAAAATATTCGTTTCTCTCATGAAACTGTCCGTTGTTGTTTTCTTTTTTACTTTTCAGAAGTGAAATATCAAAAAATAATTTTTTAAGCCCAAAGAAAAAGGAAGCTAGACAAATTCAGTGTTTGTCACGGTACAAGACCGTGAGGTAACACTTGTCACGAGACAAGTTATCACAACCATGGGAACACTGAAACAGGGACTAAACTGCGTGATCGCGACCAACACTGTCAGGGTACAAAACTAGTCACGGAACAAAGAAGGACGTGAAGCAACCGCCTATATGGGCTTTTGGCCTGATCTAGCATGGATCTTCTTATGTTCTTATGTTCTTATACTCGTTTACTCATAAAACTACCCAATAATGCTGGGGAAAGTGGAAGGCAGCAGGTTAAGAGGAAGACCAAATGTGAGACTGATAGATTCCCTAAAGGAAAACATAGGCTTGAGCAAGGCAGTTGAGGACAGGGCATTTGGAGGATCACTCATTCAAAGGATTGCCATAAGTCACATCCATCAAAATATTGTTTCCCCATCAAGGTATCTGATTACTCTATGCAATTTGTGTTTGGATATGCCAGCTTCTGCCGCTCAAACATCGAACCAGATACCAATGTGCCTATCTTCACTGTAAGCTAACTTTTATGGCTCTTTAATCAGTAATATTAATAATGCCAACAAAGCTTAATGAGAGCAATTACAACACACAGTAAATATTGCTTCCCGCATTAGAAGCAGCAGTATTTTTAAAAATGAACTTTCAGGCTCAGTCTTTTTCCAAACAGAAGAGAACTAGGAGCAGGGCGGAATAAGGCAAATCTAGTGTACCTTTTCCTCCGTTGGTGCTTTTTTTAAAAAAACCACAAACATGGATAATGGCTGCAAATAAATATTTGCAAGCAGGAGACGCTCTCCCACATAAAAGCAACATTTCCTTCCCTTTCTCAGGGTCTTTTTGCTTCTGCAAATAGAGCTATCAAGTTGAGTCACTCACCGAAATGGCAAGCACGGTTGTGATGTCATGGGTAGATTATTAAAGCCAGGTTGTCAACGGGAAGCGTAGGATGGAATTGAGATGGCTGCTATTTGTGGGCTGGGGGTGGGGGAGGTGTCCTTGGTGCATCACACATTTTGTTGTATTAAAGACTTGGCCAGGTTTATCTTTGTTGTCGTTTTTCAGAACGCCATGGTACACTGCCGTACACTCACCAAACCACTGTGAACAAAACTCTGAACTCAAGTGGTTTCAGAAAGAAACCAGGATTCGGTTTGAAAGATCACCAGGTGTAACCAAAGATCTCTTAAGAGGGTAGGAAAGAATCTTACCTGTAACCCTACCAAGTTCTTGCTTTCAATTAGGGTTGACAACGCTGGTTAAGATGGAGCAGTGTCTACAGAGGTAGCTTCCCATGTTCCCATATTATTATTATTTTGGTTTTGGTTTTGGTTTTGGTTTTGGTTTTGGTGTGTGTGTGTGTGTGTGTGTGTGTGTGTGTGTGTGTGTGTAGCTTGGAAGCCCACAATGTATCCTCTGAAGGTCCAACCCAGATGACTAAAAGATGGCTACAGGCTTTGAGAGATTTCCTCTTTTTTTTTAAAGGGGATATGCAACCCCCAGGAATCCTGGCCAACACACCAAATGGCGAAGGCTTCTGGGAGTTTTAGTCCAAGAACCTCTGGGGACCCAAGGTTGAGCATCACTAGTCTATAGAGAGGGAAAAGATCACTGGATCTTAAACCCTGCACCCCCAAGTGACACAGAGAACCAGCACACCTGATTCTTCCACGTTTGAGATCTCTTTCAGACCCTGCTGTTTCAACATCTATCCAGGGTTATTTGATGACCCACCTTCCGCCTGCCACTCTTCCCTTTTTGGAGAAAGGTGGTTTAGAAATGCAAAACATGCCCAGCATGGTGAAGTGGACGAAGAGCATGAAAGCTCAGTTCACAAGGCTGTTTCCACAGTCCACTAAAATTTCCCAAATACGATTTTGCTGCCTATAGGATGCACTCTACCTGGGACTCTCTGCAGCTCCCTTTTTCATTTAAGAAGGTACAATAGCCCCTCTGAGGTTGCCTTTCTCTTGACACACTGTGCTTGCTAGCAGCTTTGATTGTTTTCCAGAGCAAAAGATTGGGGGGGGGGAGAGACACCATCTACTCAGGGAAGATGGGAAACACATCTCCATTCTCTTCTCTGCAGCACAATTTGCAAGAAGGGGGCAACTCATAATAATAAATAACCCAAAAGCTCCGGGGAAGAGTGACCTAATCAAGAGGTATAATTGTGTACCTTATCTAAATGAAAGCATCATTTCAGAAATGGTAATGTGCATCAGTCTAGATTGAATTGCCATACAGATCAGCATTGAAGGATAATTATAATGTTTAACAAATATATTCCCTTTGGGGGCATGCTGTTAAAGATGGCACATCTCTTCTGCTCCTTGCAGCAGCCTTCCTGACAAATGAGCCAATATCGTAAAAGAGGGAGCCCATTGCCCTTTCAACTCATCCACCCAAGGACTCACTTACTTGTGTTTCTTTTCAGCCAGTGAATGCAGAAAATCTCAAATATCTACACTCAATACCGCTGAACAAAGTTCACCAAAACACTCCCCAAGGGTGTGTGATGACTCAGTGTGTCATTATCCCCCTGCCCTGCAGACTTTCAAAAAGTATATAACTTCCAGACCCCACAGGGAGGCCAGAGAATCCTTGGCGTTTTAGTCCCAAAAGTAACTTTATCAAGCCCTACCACTGTTGCTGTTCTGTGCTGCCAAATCACTTCCTGCTTTTTGCAACATTATAAATTAAATGCCTCCAAATGATCGAATAATTAACGACCCATCTCAAGACATCCAAACCCAGGGATGTGACTTCATTTATCCAATCAATCTATCTCATGTTAGATCAACCTCTTTGCCTACTCTCGTTAGCTTTTTATAACATTTTTGTGCTACTCTGACAATCTTCTTTTCTTGGGATGTGTCCAAAATATGATAGTCTCCATTTAGACATGTTCACTTTGAGGAGTGAATGGATAGCATCTGGAAGAATAATGACATCACCCTTCCAATCATACGCTGACTGGTTGATTCAGTCATATTTCCAACAGCTTTGCATGGCTGTGAAACCTGGACTTAGAGGAAGACAGGATAAAGATAGAAGCATTTGAATTGGGGTACTTTTCCAGTAGTGATGTATGGAAGTGAGAGCTGGACTATAAAGAAGTCTGATCGCCACAGAATCAATGCTTTTGAGCTGTGGTGCTGGAGCAGAGTCTTGAGAGTCCCCTGGACTGCAAGGAGATCAAACCTATCCATCATGAAAGAAATCAACCCGGAATGTTCACTGGGAGGACAGATGTTGAAGCCGAGGCTCCAATACTTTGGCCACCTCATGAGGAGAGAGGAATCCTTGGAAAAGTCCCTGATGTTGGGAAAGATTGAAGGCAAAAGGAAAAGAGGACGGCAGAGAATGACATGGTTTGACCAAACTCCGGGAGACAGTGGAAGATAGGAAAGGCTGGCGAGCTCTGGTCCATGGGGTCACGAAGAGTCGGACACGACTGAACGACTCAACAACAACAACAACAACAACAACAACAACAACAACAACAACAACAACAACAACAACAACAACAACAACAACAACTCCACTCTGGTCTGTGACAATGACTTGTTAGATGGATGGTTAATGACCTATATCCAATGGGTGTTGAGAAAGATTGCATAGGAAGTGACTTTCACACAGCCCAGAACATTGTCCATCTAAAAGGTCTATCTGGGCCATTGTCCACCTAATGAGCCTATTCAGACCAGGTTGGGGTGAAACCAAGGTGAACTTTAAATTGGAAGTCTTCCACAAACTTTTTCTCCGACTGACAATGCTACTTGAATGAGTAGCAACACATTTCAAGAAAAGAAGTCCCGTTGCCATGACTCAACTCACAGTTAACTTCACCTGGATGTCTGTGAATTGCCACGGACATATTTCAAACATCTTCTCATTGGCTGTTCCTTCTTATCAACATCATTATATCTTCTTGTCTTAGCCTTCACCATTCTTACCCACATGCCACATTATTTAATAAGAATTGTTGTGGTTACCCCAGATTGGTTTAATTCTAGTTACCCATGATGTCATCATGGACAACACACAATCTTGATGACATCCACTTATCCCATGGATTGCCAATCTTATTAAATAACAGTTAAAGGAAATGCAACCATTATCAGTGTGTGTGGGGGGGATCACTACAGAAATTAAGATCCCATAAAGGTAACAAGACTGTCTTGGGTAGTTGTGGGCTGCCCCCACACTGGGAGCCTCATGGTAGAGTGGTTAAATGCCTGTACTGCAGGTAAAAATGTGCTCATGACCTGGGGTTCCATCCCAGGTAGCCGGCTCATGGCTGACTCAGCCTTCCATCCTTCCGAGGTCAGTAAAATGAGGACCCAGCTTGCTGGGAGGGGGGGCAATGTGTAGCCTGCATACTGTAATTAAACTGATAACTGCCCAGAGACTACTTGACGTGGTATGGGGTGGTATATACGCGGAACACACTTTGCTTTGGGTGATTTCAAAGACAGGTTAGATATCTGACAAAGATGAGCTAGGAATGCATTTTCTGCAACAGTAGTGGGTAGGACTGAATGACCCCTGGCATCCTCTCCTACTCCTTATGGATAGATATGCAAAGACAGCCCCTTTGGCATAAGAACACAAGAAGAGCCATGCTGGATCAGGGCAAAGGCCCATCTAGTCCAGTTTCCTGTAACTCAAAGTAGCCCCACCAGATGCATCTGGGAGTGCACAAGACGAGATATCTGTCTCCTGATACCACTCCCCTGCATCTGGCCCTTGAAGTACCCCAGTTTTAAGCCTGGAGATTACACATCTCCATCATGGTTTGTAACCTGTGATGGACTTCTCCTCCAGGAATCGGTCCAATCCCTTTTTGAAGGCATCCAGGCCAGATGCCATCATACGACATCCTGTGGCAGGGAGTTCCACAGACTAACAACACGCTGGGTTGAAAAATATTTTCTTTTGTCTGTTCTCACTCTCCCAGCCCTCAATTTGAGTGGATGTCCCCTAGCTCTGGCATTTCATGAGAGGGAGAAGAGCGTCCCTCTGTCCACTTGACTCATGCCCTGCCTTATTTTGTACGTCTCAGTTGGTGCCGGTTCGTTTAGTGGTCAGACAGACGTTCAGCTTTTCAAAGCTCTGCCTCCTTCAGCCGATAAACAAACCAACACGAACTGCTGAACCGGTAACTCGCGCCCATCTCTAACAGAAGAGAGCTTGCCACAGTGAGCAGCTCTGTTAATTTCGTACCCGTATGACTGACTACTTAATTACCTGTTCCACAATTTTCTGCCTAATATTGATGTCAGGCTGACACACACATTCCTTGCTAGAATCCTTGCCAGTCAATACTGGCGAAGACGAGCGTTTATGGCTGGTCTCCAGGCCTATCTCATTCAAAAGTCCTCATCACCGCATCTACCTGCAAGGCTGCAGCCCCCTCGGGCCCGTACAAACCTTCCATGCTGTGGAACTCTTTGTGAGCAACCCTATTCAAAGTGACCCAGGCCTGCGCAATATTGGAGCAAGCGGCTGGCGTTGAAAGGAGAAAGGGAACTGACGCCAAACAGCTGGTGAAGGCAGCTAATGGGATAGCTTTAAAAGGCACTTTATATTATTTTGTTCCTTTAGAAGATAATTCCCCCCATAAGGAATGAGGGAATGAGATCAGCATGCAGAGAAGAGACCGTTTGGTTTAAGGACAGACCTTGTCAGCTGCAAAACGGATGAGTCCCGCATCGGGTTATTAGCATGGAAAACAAAATCAAGACAGCCCAATATTCCACGAATCCTTTAAAAGCCCACATTAATGAGAGATGGAGAGGGCAGAATGTGTTGAAATGAATCATTTCTGAGGCTCCTCATATCGCCTGATTAAAGCCACCATGTCTAAATCAAAGGCAACAAGGGAAAAAAATATTAAAGTGCCTGGGAAATGATTCTTTGCAGTGAGCCTGCTTTTCTGCACACCCTTTGAAAGGAAGGGTCATCTCCTCTGCTTCTGATCTTTTCGAAGGGCGCGGCTACACTGGAAAGAGGAATCAGAGGGATTTGATTCACAGCCTGTGCTCGGTTTGAAACAGCAGTTCGTGCTCGTCCTGGGTCAGCAGGTTGAATCTGGAGTTTGCTGTTCATCCTGCGATTCAAATTCTGTCCAAAAGCATTCCCCCCTTCCTTCCTTCCTTCCTTCCTTCCCCTGGTCCCACCTCTGCTGATCTCCCAGGGACCTGGCAGGGCTGTAAATGCAAGAAATAATAATAATGGTGACCCAGTGATCAGGTGATAGGGCAATCTAGTGCTCGTCACAAAAATGTAAGAAATTAAAACATTCAATAAAGTTAAAAATATTCAGAAGGCAAGCAGAGGAGTTTTAGTCCCAACCCCCCCTGGTCTGGAACATAATGCCCTAGTTACCTATGTCATTAAAAAAACCATCTACAGATATATCTCTCTGTCTTTGCAAGAACGTATCACAACCACAAAAAGATCCCTAGGGCACAATGGGGAAACTGCATTACTGCAGTCAAGTCGCTTCTCACAACCTGAGTTTGTTTTCCTGATGGGCTCAGGTAGCCCACTGAAGGGTGACTCCACCTTCCATCCTTTCAAGATTGGGAAAATGCGTACCCAGCTTGCTCGTGGGCAAATGCTGCTTGCATAATTATATTGTGAGTTGCCCAGAGAGTCTTTTATACACTATGGGATGGTATAAAAGTCAAAACAACCACAAGCAACCACAAAAAAAACCTGTTCAGTTTTTTTCAGCTTGAAAAAGTAGAAACCCTCCATGGCAAGGGGAAGAGGAGCTACTTTGGAAGCAAAAAGGGCCAAACCAATTTGAATAATCCTTTGTGGTCCATTTAAAAAAAATCAGATTCACCTGTTTTGTAATGGAAGCAAATGTTTCAGCCAACATGACAAATAATAACAAAGCAAAGTGTTCTGCTTATATACCGCCCCATACCACTTCAAATAGTCTCTGGGTGGTTTACAGTTTAATTACAGTAATGCAGGCTACACATTGCCCCCCAAGCAGGTCGGGTACTCATTTTACTGACCTTGGGAGGATGGAAGGCTGAGTCAACCTTGAGCCTGCTACCTGGGATTGAACCCCAGGTCGTGAGCACAGTTTTACCTGCAGTACAGGCATTTAACCACTGCGCCCCGGGGCAGAATGGTGCTCTGAAGACTGGGTACCTGTCTTTCTTGCGCCCTCCCTGTCCATCCCTTTGCATCAACAACTCAGAGCAAATTTCAAGTAGGTGCAAACTGGGACAGTGCTGCTGAAATAATCGGGAGGATTGTCCTTTCCAGACAATCCTAAACAGAAATAGAGATAATTATTAAGCAAAATAGAGGGTCTGCAAACAAAGGATGGCGTCTCCCCCGAGATTGGGGACCTTCTCAGATGAACATCACAAGTTGGTGCCTATAACAGCTGTAGAAGCCACGGATCCATCAAATAGTGTGTCCGCTGGGTCACTCAGGGTGACAAGGGAACGTGGGAAGAACATGAGTTTGACAACCAGAGAGTCCATTTAAACTAAACAGAGGATCAAGATGACTACTCTCCGTCTCAGGCACACCTCCTAAGAACATAAGAACATAAGAAGAGCCCTGCTGGATCAGGCCAAAGGCCCATCTAGCCCAGCTTCCTGTATCTCACAGTGGCCCCACCAGATGCCTCTGGGAGTGCACGAGACTAATGTCTCCTGATACCACTCCCCTGCATGTATGTACCCTGGTTTTAAGCCTGGCAATGACACATCTCCCTCATGGTTTGTAACCTGTGATGGACTTCTCCTCCAGGAATCTGTCCAATCCCCTTTTGAAGGCATCCAGGGCAGATGCCATCACCACATCCTGTGGCAGGGAGTTCCACAGGCAAACAACGCACTGAGTTTCTTTGGTTTTGCATGGACACCTTTATTTTTGTGTTTATGCTTATCCCATTTTATAGAGTATTTTGTTAAACTGTATTTTATTGATTATTGCTTATTTGCAACTTTTATGCATGGATTTTGGGTTTGGTTTTTTTGTATACCGCCTTGAGTTGTCTTTGTACAAGCTGGCAGTACAGTATATAAATTCTAAATAAACTAAAAGTAAAGAAAAGGGTCACATTCTCCTTACAAATCCCAAACTACACTTGAGACCTTTGATATCATCTTGGGATTATGCACCTGGGGCCAAAGATTTTTTTGCTCCCCGTTTGCTCATTTGTGAGTGCTGAACGAGATGCCAAATTGTGCCACTTAAAACAAGATAGAAAAATGTTGCCCATTTCCCTCCACGCAATAGTCCATCTGTACTGTAAGTGTGCTGAACAATCCAGACCACCAGAATCTGGGGTGTTATATCCTGCTTCCATTAAACTTTGCAGATGATACTCCCACCACATGGGAAAGTTAAAGGGGAAAAAAGCTTTTATTAAAAACAGGAGATAGAGTGTCTGTCAGGGGATACAATAGAAACATTATGAGCTTCTTATCTTTGCAGAGGAAAATATGATTTTTGCATTTCCCACTGTCTGTTCTTTTTAGCTACTATGCTTTCTGATCCCTCCCATTCTATTCCTTTCCACGCGGAGAAGCACTGCTGTTTAACACAACAGCAACAAAGCCCATGCTAATGATTATGAAACCGTCTCAGCTTTTTAAATGTTTCAAGGAAGGCCCAGGGGAGATTTTCAGGTTTAGCTACAATGATATGGTACAAGAGGGAAGCTATTTTCTGCTTACCTGGGAAACTTTTGTTAACATCTATTACAACCAACTGTGGTGAACCCAGAGTCATGCTCTCCACTCACCAGCCACTACAGGGGTGTCTTTCCCTTCTCTCCTAATTCCACTGTTTTATATATATATATAAAACAACATGACATTGCTTTGTGGAAAATGACATGTGTTACTGTATACTGGATAATAATGGTAGTTGAAAAGAACCCTGGCATCAGAGGCAATGGGGGTGATAAGCAAATTCTTGTTAGTACTGCAAAGAAAGTGACAAACTGCTGCTGAACTTCTCTTGCCATGAAAACCCTATGACAAGGCACTCCCGAATGAAACAAGAGATAGTGCTGGAAAACGAGTCTCTCGGGGGAGACAGCATGAGATCAGCTACTGGGGAAGCGCAAAGGACAAGTACAAATAGCTCTATTGATAATGATACAGCCAGATTAAAGCCGAAGGACATCTAGTGCCTGATGTGTCCAGAAATGGAAGGAAAGTCCAATGCTGAGCAACAAGTACAACTGGAACATGGAATGTGAGAAGTATGAATCAAGGTAAGCTGGAAGCCATAAGGAAACAAATGGAACATACAAACATTTCAAGAACACGGCCAAACAGCCCAAAAAACTCATAACAGTTAAACATTGCAATGCTTGGTGTCAGTAAATTAAAGTGGACTGCAACAGGACATTTTCAGTCAGATAACTAGAAAATGCCAAAGAATCACCCAAGAAGCAGAGTAGCTCTAATACTGAGGTAAGATGTAGCTCAGGACTATAATACATGGTCTGATCAAATAATATCATTCAGATTCTATGGAAAACCTATCAACATAACTATCATTTTCCAACTACCAATGCTGAAGAAGATGAAATTTGCTCCATAGGCCAAATTTTCCAACACTGTTTGGTTCTGCTTTGTTCCCTACTTTTGTGTTCTAGTCACTTATGACTAGAACACAAAAGTAGGGAACAAACCAAATAATGCTGGAAAATTTGACATAAGGGGCACAAATGAAGGAGAATAACTGTTTAAAGTTCAGCAAAGCTAACCATTTATTTATTGCAAAGACATGCTTCAAGCAACTGAAAAGACAGCTGTACACGTGGACATCACCAGTCAATATAAAAATCAGACTACATAATAGGAAGCAGGGGATAAGGAATTAGCATTCCCTCTGCCAAAACAAGACCAGGAGTGGTTGATGGTACTGACTGTGATTGATTAATCTCAAAATTTACAGTAAAGCTGAAAAAGAACAATAGAAGAATCATAGTGCCAAAATATAATTAAAACAAGATTCCTGAATAATTTAAAGTCTACATGAGGAACAGATTTGCATTACTAAACTCAAGTGAACCAAAAGAACTATACTGTAAATTGAAACCAGAGTCATTATTAGGGAAGAATGTTAAAATACAATTCCTGAAAACCTAGATGGATGACAGAAGAAACACTTAAAATTGCAGAGGGCTGGCAAGGAGTAAATGTAAAAACCAACAGAAGTCGGGTCAGAACCCAGAATGAGGTTTTTCAGTAACTGTTTCATAGAAACAGAGAAAACTAATATATTCACCAGTGCAAAGAAATAGAGGAGAACAGCAAAAGGGAAAAAAACAAGAGATCTCTTCCAGAAAAATCCAAAAAGTCAGAGGGAAATTAAAGCCTAAATTAGGTGCCCTAAGCACCTCTGATCTTGCCTGATTACGGAAGCTCAGCAGGGTCAGCCCTGGTTAGTACTTGGATGGGAGACCACCAGGGAATACCAGGTGCTGTAGGCGCCTGGAGTAGGAACTGGCAAACCACTCTGGTATTGCTGCCAAGAAAACTTCATGGACATGGGGTCACGAAGAGTCGGTCATGACTGTAACGACACAACACACACACAGGAATGCTAAATCATACAGCCATAAAAAATGGAAGGGGGCAATCCCCCTCTCAGTGCAGGAATCCAAACCAAAGCAGATCTGACAGACAGTTGTCTAATTTTCTCTTGAATGCCTTCAGAGTTAGAGCGCTCAACACCTACTGAGGTCACTAGTTCCATTGTTGTACTGCTCTAATAGTCAATAGGTTTTCCCCTGATATTCAGCCTGAATCTGGCTTCCTATAACTGGAGTCCATTATTGCAGATTCTGCCTCTCCTCTGTACTTCAGAAGTGTTATCCTGTCTCCGTTCGGTCTTCTTTTCTCAAGGCTAATTATGTCCAGTTCTTTCAGTCTCTCCTCCTAGGGTTTGGTTTCCAGTTCTCTGATCAACCTTGCTGCCCTCTGAACTCATTGCTCTGGCCACTGTCATCCTTCTTAAAGTGCTGTGTCCAGAACTGGACACAGTATTCAAGGTGAAGTCTAACCAGTGCTGAATAGAGGAGAACTAGTACCCCATGAGATTTGAAGATTATACGTCTCTTAATGCATCCTTTTTTTAAAAAAAAAATCTCTTTTTACAGCCACATCACACCGTTGGCTCACCTTCAATTTTTTATCTACTGCAATTCCAAGTTCCTTTTCACTTGGAATTAGAGATGGGCACAAATTAAAAAAAATGACGTTTCGTTTGTCGTTTGTCGTTTGGAGGGTCCGTTTCGGTTCGGTTCCGTTTTTTGTGAATTTTCGCAAAAAATCATTTTCATTTTCATTTGTTTCATTACCGTTTCGTTACCATTTATTTCAATTTTTTGTGATTTTTTTAGCATTTAAAGCAGTTCACTGTATTGCAGTAACGAAAACGAAATGCACAACAAAATTTCCGGTGTTTCTGTTCGTTTCGTTTCATTTTGGAGACAAAATTTGTTTGTTGTTTCATTGCGTAACGAAACAAAAAAAAACAAAATGGAAAGGAAAAATTGTTCGTTTCGTGCCCATCTCTACTTGGAATTGCTGTAGATAAAAAAATTGGCTCACTTACTGAGCCAAGCATCCCCCCATTTTAATTATTCCCTAGATGTAGAATGAGGCTCCAGTACTTTGGCCACCTCATGAGAAGAGAGGACTCCTTGGAAAAGTCCCTGATCAAAAGGAAAAGAGGATGACAGAGAATGAGATGGTTGGACGGTGTCATCGATGCAACCAAAATGAATTTGACAAATCTCCGGGAGGGAGTGGAGGATAGGAAGGCCTGGCGAGCTCTGGTCCATGGGGTCACGAAGAGTCGGACACGACTGAACGACTGAACAACAACAACAGAAAGATGTAGAACTTTGCACTTAGCCCTGTTAAATTTCATTTTGTTGTTTTCAGCCCAATGCTCAAGCCTTTTGAGATAGTTTTGAGTTCCATTCCCATCGTCCAAAGTGTTAGCTATTCCACGAGTTTTGTGTCATCCCTTATCCAAGTCATTAATAAAATTGTTGTACAGTACCGGGCCACTCTTTCATGAGACAGTGAGATGCTGTGTCTCTTTGTTTGTGAAAAAATGGTACAGTATTGGGAAATGAAGGCCTTCCCATTCAAGTACAGGATGTCAATCTTGGTGTCTTTTTCAAAGGATAGTAGAACATTGACCTACAACAGTTTGCAGTCAGACGTCCTTACATTCACAAGTTTGCAATCAGATTAATCACTAACCGTTGAGTCTGAAAAGTGTATGTATTGTGACCACAAACATGAAAAAAATCATGTGCCAGCAAGAGTGCTTTAGTCCAGCAGGGGATATAGGTAAGAACATAAGAACATATGAACAGCCTTGCTAGAACAGGCCACAGCCCATCCAATCCAGCCTTCTGTCTCACACAGTGGCTCACCATTTGCTTCAGGGCATTCCCAAGCAGATGTCTTCACCTGCTTATGATTCCCTGCAAATGGCATTGAGAGAGATCCTGCCTATCTCTCCAACCCGGAGGTTGTCCTTAGGCATCCATAATGATAGCCATTGATACCCTTGTTCTCCATGAACTTGTCCAATCCTTTCTTAAAGCTGTCAAGGCTGACAGCTGTCACCACTTCTTCTGGCAGGGAGACCAGTGAAACGAAATAGCAAATGCACACAGGGTTTTCACAATAACTGAATTTATCTTCTACATTTATTTAACATCTTTCAGCTTCTGTGACCAGCCACTGACTTCATGTTATGCAACTACTATAACAGTTAAATTTCTAGATCACAGTAGTATCACAATGATTAGATATTAACGGAATAACTGCATTTAAATGGCTATATTCTGTTGCTGCTTCCAAACACAACAGGTCCATGGAATGAATGGGAATTATGAGATGAATTAGATTTATCACAACATATGAGATTACGCATCGGAGCTACTAATTGAATTCAGACATGAGTGTCTCCCAAGGTTTTGCCATTTGGAACTTTTGGAGTCCAATTCCCTCTGACATGGGCACACCTAAATTTATCAGCTCCCTTAAGAAGAAGAAGAAGAAGAAGAAGAAGAAGAAGACTAAGCTGGAGCCCGGCCATGGAGTCATCAAACTCCACTGACTTCAGGTGAGTGAAATTTAGTTGTCTGCAAGTGTGGGTCTGTCAGGTGGAACTTCCAGAAGAGAGAACAAAAGCTTAACAGAGCAATCTCTGTTCTGGGAGGAGAACAGAAGGAGTGTATTTTCTCTCTTTGATCACACAAGACTGCAGGCCTCCCATCTCTAATCTACTTCCCGAATCTTCTTTGAAATAGTTGACGAAGAGACAGCTATTGTCAGCCTAATGGACAAGCCTCAAAACGCCTCCATGTCCGCGTTCAGAGGAGCTTCCCTATGTTCCTCCTCTCATATATATCCGCACCGAGTTTGAGAAGATCAGTAGAAGCCCATCAGGAGCATGGCTGTGGATGGAATTAGGATATCACCTGTGCTGATGAGCAACTAAAATCAGAATTATCTGTTCTAATAATCTGTTCTAATAATGATGGCTATTATATATTTATTTGCTTTTATCTGTAGCCCATTTTGCTCCTGTTCTATGCAGTTGTTATATATTGTTTATCAGTTATAGTGTTTTTATTTATATATTTGTGCTTATCTGTTATATTGTATTTTACTGTTTATGGTTTGATTTCTGTTCAGTTTGTAAACCGCCCAGAGTAGCCATGTAGCTAGATGGAGCAGTATATAAATTTAATAAATAAATAAATAAATAAATAAATAAATAAATAAATAAATAAATATGCAATTGGGGCCTTTGCGTCTAGGGGTGTGCGAGTGTGGTTTTAAACAACCGACTTGCAGAAACTGTTGCTATCTGCTTTTCAGTGATGCTTTTAACATCTCTGTAAATGTTTCTAATCATTTCTAAACTGCATTGGGAATTTGGGAGCCTTGATGGGGAAAACAGTGATATGCAAACATACATATATACATACATATAAATAAACATTATGGGGCAAACCGGTGATTGGGGAATATAGTGGCACAGTGATTCAATGGCTAGAACTGTGCCCACAACCTGGGATTCAACCCCAGGTAGTGGCTCAAGGTTCACTCAGCCTTCCATCCAGCAGTTGGTAAAATGAGTCCTCAGCTTGATGAGGGCTGGGGCTATGGGTTCCCTGTATAAATAAATTGTAAACTGGCCAGAGAGTGCTTTCAGCGCTATGAGGTGGTATATAAGCAGAATCCTTTCCTTTTGCTTTGCTTTGCAATAGTGATCTGAAAGGCTGAGAACCGCTGCTTTAGCCAATAAAAGAACGGATGGCTACATTTGAAAAGAAAGGAATGGAATAAGCACACATGTAAATACACTGTATATACAGTGCTACCTCGACTTATGAATTTAATCTGTTCCAAGTGCATGCTCTTAAGTCAAACTACTCTTAAGTCGGGGTACCCATCTAAAAAATAAAAAAAATGTTTAAAAATAAATTTAAAAATTATAAGTCGAGCAGACCATATCTAAAATTTGTAAGGCGGCAGTTAAAATGCCAACAGTTTTCCACTCTTAAGTCAAATTGCTCTTAAGTCAATCTGCTCTTAAGTCGGGGTACCACTGTACTCGAATATAAGTCTAGTTTTTCATCTCTAATTTTGGTCTGAAAAAGGGGCCCCTCGACTTATATTTGGGTCAATACTTTTAGCCACTGAGTCAAGTGCTTGGGTTGGTGGCTAAAAGTCATTTTAAACATTGCACAGCACTTATCCTGACCCCACTCTGCATCACGGGGGAGCAGCACACAATGTTTAAAATGACTTTTAGCAACCGAGGCAAGCGCTTGCCTTGGTGGCTAAAAATCATTTTAAACATCACACACCACTCCCCCAGCTCACAAAGGAGGAGCTGCCAGGTCCTGCTGCATTTCCCACCCTAGACTTATACGCGAGTCAATAAGTTTCCCCAGTTTTGGGGGGTTAAATTAGGGGCCTCGAGCAGATTCCCATGGAAGGCACTCATCATTCTATACAAGCTCAGGCCAGATGGGCTTGAATTAGAAATTGGAAGACTTGTAAAGAGGTGAGGTTTTCCTGATCTGCACACCACTGTTCACCCATCCCCATACCACACATGCTGGTCGACCTGGGTTCACCTTTCCCTCATGGCAAACTAATTACCATTCTTACTTGATCACTGAGAGAGGAGCAAAATCTAGCCTCCAGCAATAATTCATTCTGCCAGTGCTTTTGCACTTCATCAAACATGAATGTCAACAACAACAAAAACAACCGCTTTTGACTCTCATGGATTTTGTCTCACACACACACACACACACACACACACACACCTCATATATTTCTTCACCATGCCTTCCTTCTCTTGGGGACAATATGAATGGGAGGACACAAAAGTTCTAAGCATCTTTCCCACCTCCTCTGCCAAGGGGAAGAGCCCCTGCCTACGGGTTAGAAGTGTTAGCTTGGGACATTACATTTCTAGTCCTTGCTGAGTCACAAACTTCACTGCGTAATCTCAGACCAGTCACCTTCTCTCAGTCTGTTCTATATCCCAGAGTATTTCAGAGGATCAAGAGGGGAGGATGACAGCCATTGAGCCGATGTAGGCAAGGCAAGCTATAAAGATACGTAAGCAATAAAGAAATAAAATAAAGTGGCTCCTTGTCGTTTTCAAAAATCCTGTCTGTTTTGAGTAGCCGCTAGTGTTCATTAAGCTCTGCTCCAGGTAAGGTGCACCTTTGGGAGATGCGGGACCAGAGGCAGAGCTCAGGACATCCTCTTTTGCTACCAGGGAGGCTATTTGGGTCATTTCTCTCTCACTTCTTTCGCTGTCAAGCGCTGCTTCTCTTATCATTTGATGGGGCAAGAATGTGTGCAATTCCTCAACCCCACTGGTGAAGATTCACTGAAGTCAAGAGTAGCCATGTGGCCCAAGCTGGCAATACCTTTGTAGACGCCTAATAAAGAAACATTGCACAATACACAAAGCTTTTTGTGGAATAAATGCCACTTCCTCCGTTTTGAACCAGTGTGAAGAACTGAAGAGTCCAACACGTCGAGTCCAAATGTAGAGGGCAAGATGGGTACTCCCTGGCCAGTTGCTCTCACCAGTAGTCAACCACCTGGCTGCTTTTTTTAATGGTTACAGCTTAGACAAATGTGGAATGAGTGGAACCATGATGAGGATTTTTCATGAAGCTTCTGGTCCAGTGGTCAAACTGTGCCCACGAGCCGGTGTTGAACTGCAGGTAGCAGGCTCAAGGTTCACTCAAACTTCCATCCTTCCGGGGTCGATGAAATGAGTACCCATGTCCTGTGGGGAGCAATGTATAGCCTCCACAATTACAGTGGTACCTCTGATAACGAATTTAATTCGTTCTCAGAAGCAATTTGCTATCCAAAATGTGGTTTCCCATCGAAATGAATGGGAAACCGATTAATCCATTCCGGAGGTCCAAAAAAAGGCAAAAAAGCTTGAGGGGGTTCCAGACCTCTTTATAAAATGTGCTTTAAAGGCCTGCAGTGCTGGAACACCCTCCAGAACATCCCCCCTGCAGTGCAATGCAAACGTGGACAAGAGAAACCAGCAAGACTACCCCAGCCTGTTCCCTCCCAGTGCAATGGGGGAAAATGCAAACAAACAAACATAAGCAGGAAGAAAAAACCCAGCCTATTTTTGTCTGCAGAGCAATGGAAAAAAACTGCAAAACACAGAGAAATAAAACTAGCAAGACTACCCCAACCTCTTCCAGCCAAAAATGCAAAGAACAGCAGTGCAAAGATTAATAAAAGCTAGCTCCCTATCTTACCAAGTTCGAAAGGCCCAAATCCCTTAGCAAAACATGTCCAGAATGGCTCCAAAACACCATGGGGAAAAACGCTCTAACTCCTCCCAACCCTCCACAAACTATGCATCCTGCAATGCATGCAGGGTACACATGTGTTGCAAGGTATTATGAAACATTTGTTATCCGAGGCAGCCCATAGGGAACATTCACTATCCGAGGCAACCCTATACCTGGAAATTTCCATTTGTTATCCGAAAAGTTTGTTTTCCGAGGCATTCTTTATCCAAGGTATTACTGTACTTGTAAACTCCTCAGAGAGTGATTTATGGTATGGTGTATAAGCAGAACCCTTTGCTTTGCTTACATTCCTTCCCAGTACCAGCAACTTCCGGTGTTCCCACAACCAAAACAGCTACGAGGGTAATTTTACAAAAAGCACCCACTAACTATCTTGAGCAATCCCAGCTCTGACAAAAATGAAGGGAATAGATCAGTGGTTCTCAACCTGTGGTTCCCCAGATGTTCCTGAACTGCAACTCCCAGAAACTCCTTCCAGCACAGCAAGTGGTGGAGGCTTCTGGGAGTTGCAGTCCAGGAACATCTGGGGAACCACAGGTTGAGAACCACTGGAATAGATGGAAGGGCAAGTCAGGACATTCTCCCTTGGGGTCTTGGAGAATGTGTCTTAAAGCCTTATGGCAAAAGTATTTCCAAATCCACATCTCCAACGTCCTTCAACATTGGTCGTCCTTTGGCTAGAAAACAGAGTAAGGTTGATGAGCAGTGTTCCCACCCTAATTTCTGAGCTTGAATTGTGCCATGTCATTTTTACCCTCTAGCTAATCACACTTTTAATTGTCCTTCTGGATGAGCTGGATGCTAATCAAAACTTGGATAACCTATCTCTGCCACTTTACATGCTGGATCATGCCTCCCCTTCATTTGACTGGAGCTGTTTTTAATTCCACTTAGGAAATTGATTATCCATGCTTCTCTCTCTGCCTTCCTTTATTTAAACACAAGAGAAAGAGAGAAGAAAAAGAAACGAAGACAAGAAAGGCATAAGAGGCATCGCGAGTGACACCACTGGGCCCTGGAGTGGGGAGACCGTGCAGTGTCACTTTGCCGATCAATACACCAAATCATGATTCCCCCATAGGACTTCAAAAATTCATCTGGTGTCATTCACCAGGATAGACTAGCCAAAAAGAGCCAGTGAAATCTATATTTCCGTCCTAAGCCAGACATATAAGGGCCTTGGATATTTAAGAAAAATTCCTCAAGCATTTTGTACACATAATGTATCTCCATTGACTATTTCCTTGTGTATATTTCTGAACTTATGTGCATGTTTTTAAAAATGTGTGCATTTTTCTAAGTATCTGGAAGCTGAGTCATGTCAACTGGACTCCTTTTCTTAGATTGAAATGTTATGCTACTCATCCAGGTAGCTCAGTCATTTTGAGGAAGG
Source organism: Phrynocephalus versicolor (assembly GCA_023846285.1). Classification (NCBI taxonomy): domain Eukaryota; kingdom Metazoa; phylum Chordata; class Lepidosauria; order Squamata; family Agamidae; genus Phrynocephalus; species Phrynocephalus versicolor. The sequence continues at coordinate 3,377,349 of JAHTLZ010000161.1, read as the reverse complement.
TTGGTAGGAGACCTGCTCTACTTGAATGAGTAGTGAAATGTTTCAATCTGACAAGAAAAGAAGTCCAGTTGCTATGACTCAGCTTCCAAATAACCTCAACAGGATGACAGACATTTTTCAAAGTACAGTGGTACCTTGTATAAAGGAATTAATTTGTTCCAAATGAAATTATGTTAAGCTAATTTTCCTTTATACAAATTTCCCATAGGAATGTATTGAAAACAGAGTAATCCCTAATTGCAACCATTTTATGATGTATGGATTTGCCCCATAGGTGATTCTGTTCAGCAAATTTCCCCTATCTCTGGAATTCTTTATATTGTACAGATTTTATGTTATACAAACCGTTTGTTACACGAGGGTCCACTGTACTTTTGGCTTTATTTTGCAAATCATCCCACCAGCTCAAAAACAGATGGATTTCCAGCTGCCGTTTACTTTTGGGTCTGCATTTAGTTCTGGACAGTTTGAAGCAGACAATCTTGGATTAATATGTGGGCCCAACAGATTTCCCTAAGCTCCCCACTCACATGTAGGGTGAAAGAAACTATATGAAGAATTGTCTATGAAGATTCTCAGTCAACCAGGTGAGGTTATCTGAAAGTCGAGTCATGGCAACAGGACTTTTTTTCTTGTGAAAGTTGATCCTTCCGAACAATGCACCGAATAGGTGAGACTTCCACACACCCCAGGCCATTGTACATCTTATGAGCCTATTCAGGACACTGTCCACCAATCAACCCTATTCAGTACAGGGTGGCATGAAACCAAGGTGAACTATAAATTGGAGGCCTTCCACCAACTTTCCTTTGACTGACGAAGCCACTGGGGCAAGTAGTGAAACTTTTTGATCTCGCCAGAATTTCTGTTGCCATGACACAACTTTTGGATGTAAAAAGAATTATGGAGTATCAGATAATAGAGATGGGCACGAATAAAAAAAATGGCATTTCGTTTGTCGTTTGTCGTTTGTAGGGTCTGTTTTTTGCGAATTTTTGCAAAAAAATCGTTTTCATTTTTGTTTGTTTTATTACCATTTTGTTACCATTTATTTCAATTATTTGTGATTTTTTTAGGATTTTAAGCAATTCACTTGTATTGCAGTAATGGAAATGAAACGCATGACAAAATTTCCGGTGTTTCTGTTCATTTCGTTTCATTTTAGAGATAAAATTCGTTTGTCATTTTGTTGCGTAACGAAATGAAAAAACGAAAACAGAAACGAAAAATTGTTTCGTGCCCATCTCTATCAGACAGTAAAAACTGAGAGTAAGTATTGTCCCAAGAGGAGACATAAAAGTTTCATGTTTTTCAAGAAGAAATACCAAGCTGCTTATGATTATTATAATTCCTGCACTGAATGGCATCTCTCCTGTACAGGATTCAGCAGGAAAAGCTAAAGGATATACAATGCTGTTAAAATCCCTGTGCAAGATTTGAACGGAAAGGGCACAGCAAACACCATGCTAAACAAGATCATTAAAACTGCTATCTTTCCTCTATGGAATGACCTAAAACTGGCCATCAAAACAGAAAGCTGCACAGGATTGTCACGATTTATGCAAAGAGCAGGATTTTTCCTGATCTGGAATCAAAACAAAGACTATTCAACTATGCAAACTTTAAAAGGTTCCAAAACAAATGATGGTGCGGATGAGGTTGCGGGATTTCTTTGGGGTGGGGGACGAAAAAATGACAGGCTATCAGATGCAGGGGAGAGGTTTCAGCAGGAAGACTTGACATGAGCAAACTTGCTGGTTATTGATCACGAATAAATGTACACATTTTTGCTCATCTCTGAGACAATGGGGGCCCTATAATAACAATCATGTTTCTTTAATTCCTGGCCTTGAGCTACACATTCTGGAGTTGAAAAGGAATCCATCATTACCCATCACCATCACATCTCACTACATAACGCAGTGATCCAAACCCCCGGGATGGGTAGCTGGTTTGTTTGGATTTGTACTTGGTTTTTCCTGGCTCTAGGCAGCAGCAAGAAAGTCAATTGTCATTCATAAAAGATTTGTCGCTGCTGAGCTGGAACTGTGTTTCTCATCTGATCGGCCATTAGAATCACGGCAACATGAGCTCGCCTGAAGCATGGCCTCGCGTACTCCTTCACCTTTCTGCCAGGCAGAAGCACAACCCAGCTGTCAGCATCTCATGGAAACTGCAGTGTCAGAAGCATTGCAAAAATGGAAAACACAACTCTGTCCTGGCCTGATTTTTTTTTTTTGCTCTCTGGTCTCTTTGTAGCAGCGGGTGAACGAGAATTTTGCTTTCTAGAGAATGATGCAATTGCTCTACGAAATAGGAATCTTACATTTAGGTCTATCCATTGGGCCTGTGGTTTGTTTGTTTGTTCATTGGTTCGTTCATTCGTTCGTCCATTCATTTGTTCGTTTGTTCGTTCATTAGTTCATTCCATTTATCTGGCTACATGTCCACTTGGGACAGTTTACAACAACCTGCCCAAGCTCAAGTAATGGGACTTGGATTGGGACCCAAATCTTTCTGTCTGATTTTCGAGGCACTGCTATCTGATTTGTATCTACGCCAGGATTTTCGCATGACTCAATCTCAGCCCCACAATTGGGAGAATGGGAACAGCTCTGAGCAGTTTACACGGCAAACCTAAAAATTATTTCTGCTGCAATTATGTGCCCAGAGGACACAAAAAAGGAAAAAGAGATAGTTGTTAAATTTTTGCAAGTGACATCACTGGACAAATAAGAAAAGAGAAGCTGGGGGGGGAGGAAGAAGGGCTGAAGGATCATCACTGAAGCCTCATACAGTGACAAACAAGAACATACAAGGCGTTTTGTCCATATACACCTGCACATTCCTTCTGATTGATTGATTGGTTGGTTGGTTGGTTGGTTGGTTGGTTGGTTGGTTGGTTGGTTGGTTGGTTGGTTGGCTGACAATTGATAGAAGGTGGTCACAGTTTTGACCCCCATTCACCAAAACACGTATGATGTCAATGGGCCAAAACCAGTGATAGTCCTATATAGAAAGATCCATTGAAATCAATGGGAGTTGTTAATGACAAGCAACATAAACTCGATGACAGTGGCTGACTGCAGTCTGAAACACAAGAAGACCATTGCATGAATAAATGCCCCCCCCCCGATAAAATGGCACACAATGGCTGGTATTATTTGTGAGAAGAAGATTAGCAATCCATTCAATCCTATGTACTGTATACAGAAGAGTTTTTCGACCAGCCACACTTTACATCAGGCACTAATACAGCTTTGCTCCAATTGCCAGCACAGAAGGGGCTTCAGGTGGAAGTCAACAGCAAACGACCAAAGGGCCAACCAATGCAGCATTGGTTTGATACACTACACAACAACATGAAAACTACTTACCTACACCCAGACCAAGCCAGCGACCAAGAAAAACTGTGTCGCCAATCCAGAATAGTGGATCTCACTACCACATGAGACAAATGCTAAAGGGGGGGGGAACTCTATTGATTTCACTGAGTCTAATCTAGTTGGGTTAAAAGTTAGAACAAGGCCTCTGCAATGGAGGCAACCATGTAACAATATCAGTGCCCAACTGGCAACCAACACCACCATAAGGAGTGACAGAGCTGAAAGAAGAGATACCTAATAGTAACTTTTATTGGACTATAACGAACCGGTGCTTTCCTGAAATGTTGGATCATAAAGTCCATCATCCATACATACAGTGTAGCCACAATGAGAGCAAAGGACTGTGGGGCACAGTGGATAATAATAATAATAATAATAATAATAATAATAATAATA
>JAHTLZ010000161.1:3363179-3373557 GCA_023846285.1 Phrynocephalus versicolor | reverse complement strand
CACACACACACACACACACACACACACACACACACACACACACACTCATCATGAGACAGCCACATTTTTCTTATTTTCCAAATGTTTTACTCCCCCTACGGATACACATATCTAGAAACTTCAAGAAATATTTTGCCGAGACCCTTGATAGTACTTTTTGTAAATTTGCCCATACTAGTACCACACCAAACATTCTCAGGTTTGAATTGTCTAGCCCAATAGGTATTTAAATAGAAACATTTCACACACACATGTAAGCTGTGAGAGTTATGGCGGGGGGAGAGACGCTAGCCCTTCTTTCTATGGTTTTTCTTTCTATTCCGTTTTATGCCATCAGTCGTTTCTTCTGTCTTTTATGCCTTTTAATAATTTGGCACTACAGTAGGACTCCAGCATCTGCTGGGGATTGGTTCCAGGCCTTCCTGTGGATAACGAAAACCACGGACAAGAGAGAATGCCAAAACACCGCCCAAACTGCTTTTTTCGTGACAGCAGCTCGCTTTAGGGCTGCTTTTTTACAACAGTAGCTTGCTTTACAGCTGCTGTTTGTGACACTAGCTTGCTTTGCTGTGTCTGGATTATTTATTTAATTTTTTTCCTCTGCCAGCCATGGATAACTGAATCAGTGGTTAATGAATCAGTGGATATGGGGGTCCTACTGTATTTTCTTCCTGGGCCTTTTGCTTTCTCCACGCAGAGCAACTCAGCCAGTTGGGGAACATGTAATGGGAGGACGATACTCACAACTACATACAGAAAATCAGATTTGGCCTGGTTCATTTCCATGGGTGATTCTACTACTCATGAATTATACAGAATGATGGCATCATAATGCTACGAGGCCAATCACTATTGCCTCTGCAGCTGGAATATGGTGGCAAGCAATGACAGCCAAGAGTGAGAGCAAAATAGGAACATGGACGGGAATATGGAAACACTTTCATGATGAGCATTGGGAAAATCAAAAAGTGTTAATCAGTTTTCCCAATTGTGACTTTAAAAAGCCTATGAGAAATTGTTCACGGTTCCAGATCTATCCCAGTTTGTAGTCTGTGCTTATCTGTTCCTTCGACCCTACTTCAATGAGAGATGAAACAAGGCCATCTTTCACCAGCTCTCTTCCTCCACGTGGCAGGACGGCCATCCAGATAAAACAGCCCTAAATGGAACACCTCGTTATAACAACCCATCTACATGGAAACCACGAGCTTTGCTCCTTTGTATATTTTTAATCATTTTGTCCCCCTGCCGAGATTGATGCTTTTAATAAAAAGGAAATTCCTTCCTGATGACACCAGAGCCAGTGCAAGACACTGCGGAGAAACTGGAAAGCCAGATGAGAGGTGGGGGCCGATGGGATATTTCCATTCGTGTGTTTTTTCTCTTGTAGCTTTCTGGTTTTGATCTCCTTTCTTTCATGAGCCTGAAGCACAGCGCAAAGGTTTCGGGCAACGCCTCCCGATGTCACTTCGAACGGCGCAGTAGGCAATTACCTAAACAACCAAAAGACCCAGGAAGAATAATGAAGGCGATTTGGAAGCCAAGGTGGAATGCCTGTGGCTTTGTGTAGTAAGTGGAAACTTGAGTAGATCCACTGCAGTGACGGGACCGACAGATGAGCCGTCTCTCCAAGTCCCCACTGATTCTAGTTGTAACTTACTACACTAAACCAACAGGATTTCAGCCCCTTAGTCACATAGTAATAGGACTGTAATTCTGGGAGTTTTATAGAATCATAGAGTTGGAAGAAACCTCAAGGGCCATCCAGTCCAACCCCCTGCCATGCAGGAACCCCCATCACATTTCCAACTGATGGCCATCCAACCTATGCTTAAAAACCTCCAAAGAAGGAGACTCAACCACTATGCATGGCAGCATATTCCACTGCCAAACAGCTCTAACCGTCATGAAGTTCTTCCTAATGTTCAAATGGAATCTCTTTTCCCCATGGGTCATCCAGTTCCACCCACCAAAACAGCATTTATTTATTTATTTATTTATTTATTTATTTATTTATTTATTTACTGCCCCTCTAGCTATAAGGCCACACTGAGCAGTTTACAACAGGAAAATAAAAAAAATACAAAGAAAAAATAATTTTAAAAATTAAACAATGAATAGAAGAAGCAGTGGTGGGAAAGAATCTCACATAAGGAATACCACTGGGAGCTATGTCCCGGACTCTGGGAAAGCCTGCTTAAATAACCAGGTTTTTAACGTTCGTTTAAATATTCCCAGTGAGGGAGCCAAGAGTATATCAGAAGGAAGAGAAATCCAAAGGTGGGGTGGGGCACCATCAAGAAGGTCCACTTCTTAGTTTTCTCTTTTTGGGCCTCCCTTGGAGTCACAGTCCTCCATCACCTTTCCTGGGATGAATGGTTAACATCGGCAGGTTTTGTTGTTGTTGTTGTTGTTGTTGTTGTTGTTGTTGTTGTTGTTGTTGTTGTTGTTGTTGTTGTTGTTGTTGTTGTTGTTGTTGTTGTTTTGGAAGAAGACATTGTGACAAGCCTTTCAAAAAGAAGACTGAGAGGGGATCTGATAGCTATGTTTAAATATTTAAAAGGATGTCATATTTAAGAGGAAACAGGTTTTCCATGGCTTCAGAGTAGACATGGGCACGACTTAGCGAAATTCCTGTTTCTGTTTCCGTTCCTCATTTCCGTTATGGAACGGAAAAGGAAACGACAATTACTCCGCCAGAACTCGAACTCGAACCGATAAAAGAAAAATTGGGTCTGATTTGTCGTTGTCATTCCTGGCATCGCGGTGATCGCGCAATGACAAGCGGCACAGAAAAAAAGTTTAAAATATAAAAACCCACCCTGATTCCCGGCCAAAAAAGCAGGCAAAAATATGCCTGCCTGAGAGTGCACCTACCCGAGGGGTGGTTTCGGGGGGGGGGTCCCCGGCCTCCCCCCTCTCCTCCTGTCCTGGGCTGCTCTGGTGGGGGCTGGGGGGCATCCTCGTCGTCTCGCAACTTCGCAAGTCGACTCGCAACTCGCCGGCCGCCATTCAAGCGGCACAGGAAAAAAGTTTTTAAAATATAAAAAGTTTAACCCACCCCCTCTGCTTAAAAACCTCCACAGAAGGAGACTCCACCACCTTCCATGGCAGCATATTCCACTGCCAAACAGCTCTAACTATCATGAAGTTCTTCCTAATGTTCAAATGGAATCTCTTTCCCTGTAGTTTGAAACCACTGCCCCGAGTCCTAGTCTCTGGAGCCATAGAAAACAAACCTGTTCCCTCTTCAATATGACATCCTTTCAAAGAGAGTTGGAGCAAAGATGTTTTATGAGTTCCTCTGTGTTTCTGTGCGCTTCTTCGGAGCGCCCGAAGCTCCAAAGAGGAGCAATCCAATTTTTAGTCCGGTTTTATAGCCATCCCTGTTGGCCACATTCAGGTGTTCTCTGTGAACCTGCTACCCTCTGTGGTCCAGGTGTCCTTTATGGTCCAGATTTTTTTTTAATTTTAAATTTTATTTCTTATCTTTATTTTAAGAGACAAGTTAAGATAACAGTACAATAGCGTCTCATTATTTATACATTCTATAGGACCCATATCCTTTTCAAAATCCACCCACTAATTCATCTTCCAACACAGTTAATTGTGACACACACACAAATAAGTTCTTTTAAAATTTTACATTCCAGCAGTCAAAATTATTCCCCATAACACAGTCCTCATTTTTGTGTTAATTCCATACGTTAATAAGGGCTTCCAGGTTTTCATAAATGTATCATGTTTTATTTCCCCTCTATATATTTTAATTTGATAGGTCAACTTTTCCATAAGAGCCATTTGCCAGATTCTGTTCAGAAATTTTTGTAGTGAGAGATCTTGAACATTTCTCTAGTTTTTTGCAATTTCAGCTCTTAATGCACCAATCAGGTTTGCTATTAAGTCTTTATATGATAATTGTTCATTCCCATCCTTAAATATTGAAAATAATAGTAAAGCTTCATTTATAATTATTCTTTGTTTTAACAGGGTTTCTATCCATTTAATTATTTCCTGCCAATATGCTCCTACTTTGGGGCAAGAGGTGTTCTCTGTGAGCCTGCTACCCTCTGTGGTCCAGGTGTCCTTTATGGTCCAGATGAGCACTTCAACAGGCAGGCCGTTTCAGCAGCACCCAGCTGTTCTTTCACGCTGCCACGTGCTGCCTCTCAGGCTTCTGTGCTGCTTTTTTTAATGACGGCACAGCCGATGATGTGGCAGTTCAAAGCAAGGCACGGACAATCCGTGTGGGTTTCAAGCCTTGAGCCTTTCATCATGGTCCAGCAAGGCGGAGAGCTTGCTGGCAGAGGAACAGAGCACCTTTCTCGGATAGGAGAGAACAAAAGGTCCCGTCAAGAGAGACGGGAGCCTGGAGATGAAGTGCTCTTGAAACTCAAGAGATTTTGGGGAGGCTCCCTATTACCAACCAAAGCCTTAGTGGATGAAAGAACTGTGGCAGGGTTTCTTTTCTAAAGATAAAAATGAACTGATCCCTGTAACACAGCTCTTGAGCAGCATCCATTGCTACCTTTTTATAGTGAAACCCAAGAGATTTGGGCGTACGATAATAGACTGGTGAAACACAAGCACAAAACATGGCTAGCGATCCCATCAGTTGCTCAGTCATGATAACCCTTCTCGGGTTTGGTGTAGCCAGTGATAACATCCAGAAACGGCATCCTGTTTGCACTTGGTTATTCCTTAGGGCTCAGCCCAGATTTTGCTGCTTCACTTGATAGGGAAAAGGCGAAACCAGAGGTGGAAATATCACACACAGCCCCCAAAAACCTCCAGTTGTATTCCCAGCCCAGCCTTATTTCTTGGTGGCTTACTCATGGTGTTCCTCCTTTCAGTTTCATTTTGTCTTCTCGTTGATTGTACAATTTCACGTACAGATGGCGCTATGGACTCCTCAGGTGAGGGGTTCAGACGGGACAAAGTAGGGGTCTCCCACTCCACTTTCCAAAAAATCCCCAACCCCTTTAAAGGTGAGGGTTTCCCCCTCCTCCCGCACATGCGTGCTATTCGTGTCTGACTCCAGGGGCGGTGCTCATCTCCGTATTCAAGCCAAAAGAGCCAGTGTTGTGCAAGTCCGTGGCCACATGGCCGGCATGGCTGCAAGGAAACACTGTTTTACCTTCGCGCTTTTTACGGTGATACCTATTTATCTACTTTATTTATTTATTTTGTTTTGTTTTTACAACTTATATGCCATCCACTACCAAAGGTCTCTGGGCAGCCTACAATCAAAGAAATTAAAAAAGTTAAAACATAGAATATCAATAAATGATTAAAACAATAATGCTTTCCAACTGCTAGATTGGCAGGAACTGGGGTTATCAGCGGGAGCTCAGTCCGCTGCGTGGCACCCGGGATTCGAACTGCCGAGCGGCTGACTTTGCAGCCGACAGTTTTCGGAGCCTTAGTCCACTGAGCCACCATGGCCCCTTTAGTCCCAACCTTGTTTTATCGAGTAAGCAGTCTAAAATTGGCTTCTACCAGTCTTTGCTTGAATGGAAGCAGAAACCTCCATGCAATTAATAATAATCTTAAAAGTACAGAGCTGGAAGCGACCCTATGGATCATCGGTTCAACAGTTAGATTGAAAGTTACATCCCCCAATATCTATTTAAAGTACATCCAACATTGTGCTAAGGTTCCTTGGTTCAGGAGCATTACATGCTTGCAAGCCCTTCCACATTCCCCACATTGTCATGTATTTAGTTGGAGAGGTGAGTAGAGATGGGCACGAAACGAGCAATTTTTCGTTTTCGTTTTTTCGTTTCGTTACATAATGGAAACGAAAATGAAAAATTTTCAAACGAAAACGAAAACGAAAACGAAAAATTTTGCCGTGTTTTTCGTTTTCGTTGCGGCAAATACATTGAACTGAAAAGAATGCTAACGAAACAGCAATTTTTCATTTTCATTTTCATTTTTTGTTTCGTTATGTAACGAAAACGAAAACAAATAATTTGCAAAAAACCAATGAAAAACGAAAACGAACTGAAATGGACCCCCTAAATGACAAACGACAAACGAAACAGCATTTTTTTGAGTCATGCCCATCTCTAGAGGTGAGTATGATGTTTTCTGAAGTGGGGATAATGCGCAGATCTGTGGGAACAATCTACCATTGGCTGCTTGTGGTGTGATCATCCCCTTCCTCACCTATCTTCTGGACTACAAGTAACGGCATGGTGCCGATGCCAAATATTTTTCTATTGACACAAACACAAACAAACGTCTTTGGCATCCATTTGCAGGTGTCAGTCGATAAGGAATTCAAATGTAATCTGCTCCCTGGGACTCTTATCCATGCACTGTGCGTAACCTGACCCCCTCCTGTTATCCGAGCCTCCTTGCTTCCTCGACCATGTCAATAGTGATATTTATGTCTGTATAAACACAATAAGCAACATTTGCTTGCTGCCTCAGATGCAGCTGCATTATTGATCAGGGGGAATGAGAGAGCGTTCATTCTTTTGGAACTGATTATTATTCCTTTCAACTCTGTATTGTGGAATTTTACATTTGTTAACCCCCTTGAGTTCCCTTTTGGGAAAATCTGGTGGTATATAAATATAAAATAAATATAAAATAAATAAATAAAAGAGAGAGGGGAGGGGAGGGAAGGGAAGAGAAGGGGAACAAATAAAAACCAGTATTAATTCCTCCCCCCCGCCCCCGCTCTTGAAGTGAAGCAATCAGCTGTGAAGTGACCGGATTCAGAAGAGACTCGTTCGTTTTTGCCAAAGTTGAGTGATTTGATGGAGACAAAAGCCTGACTTTATAGACAATGAGATTTAATCGAAGTACGCAGAACAAGGAGAGATGCTCTTTCACCTACTGTTGCTCAGAGATGGGCACAAACCGCTGGTTCAGTGATTCGTGCCGATATAGCAGATGGCTGAACAGGTGTTCGGCAAGTTTGGCAGCCACCCTCTCTGGCGGGCGCCCACTCAGAAGGAGCATCCATCTCCCCTGCCCCTACCTTCTCCGGGTGCTGCCCCTGAGCAGGTGCCTGTCGGAGAGAGTTCGGTGCCGAATTGCGGTACCCCATTTGGCTGTTGGCCAAATTTATTTATTTATTTATCTCTGAGTAATTTTTACCCTGCTTTTCTCCTTCGAAAAGGACCCAAGGCAGCTTACAGTGGTGCGGAAACCAGCAGTTCATGGGCATCTCTGTTCTTGGCATCTGAACGTTACAGCGATGGGAACACTTACAATTTCCAGTAGAAGTGTGTGCAGCCCTCGCAGCTTTGGAACCTACCCATCCCTGATTCAGACCAAGATCAACATATCCGGGATGCCAGCTAATGCTCACAATTTTTGGCTCAGAAACAAGAGCTATGGGATGGTGCAATGCTTGCTGGAAATACAAGGAGATCATTAAAATTCCATAATTCTGGTTAAAGGTAAAATCTGATCTTCTGAAAACATAATATGCTCCTTCCACTGTCCATTCTATGGAACCACCTCACCTAGGGATGTGACAAGTACTCATGAGATTTCGATGCCTTGAATGGGATTTCCAGCTTTGCATGAAACAGAGATTTCATTCTGGTTTTTTCCTGTGAGTCCTGTACCAGAAAGATGCCATTCTGCTCATGAATTCTAACACTTCAGTGCACCTAACCCCGCAGTCTCACCAGCATTTTCTGCGCATTTTTGCTGCAGCAAACTGCGCAGTAAAAGATCACATCCTAACCACGAACGGAAGTAATTTGGTGCCCCGACCGACCATGCCCCTGGATGCACTCTTTCACCAAAGTTTTTTAAACCACCGCTAGGGTTTAGCACAGTTCTTTGCTACTCTAGCGATGTGCGAATCCAGAAAATACGCAGTAATTAGCTTCGTACCCCTTTTCCTGCCACTTCCTGTGGGTCTGGCTTAGAAAATTGACCCAAGAAAAAAAAGGGGAAAGATGTGCAGTAAGCAAGTAGAGATGGGCACAGAAGCAGTAAAATACTACCCTGTCAACAGGACACTAACTGCGCATCAAACACCACGTGACCACCAGAAAAAAAAACTACGCATCAAATTAAGATGCGCAGAAAACTTTATTGAGACCGCGGCCTTAGTGTTTCTTCTGTCCCTTCCAAATGAATCCTCTGCAGGAAAGATGACGTTCTGGGCAGGAATGGGAGTAGCCATTCTCAGCCTGACAGTTCTTCCAAAAACAGAACAAAATCAATTATGGGAAAGCCTACCACAATTTTTGGAGAGTAGGGGAGAAATATTTTGCAGAGGAGTCTTGGTGCTAGGGGAAATGAGGATATTTTTTTTCCCTCTTGAAATTTCTCTAAGCAGTAAAAATCAGAACAAACCCTATCCTAACCCTCTCTCTGCCTCTGACGATCTAGGACAGTGATGGTGAACGTTCGGCACTCCAGATGTTTTGGACTGCTACTCCCAGAATTCCCAGCCTAGACTGCCAATGACAAAGGACTGTGGGAGCTGCGGTCCAAAACATCTGGAGTGCCAAAGGTTCACCACCGCTGATCTAGGATCTTCAAAGCACCATTACCCCCTCCAACATGGACTAGTGGAAAGAGAGCTGTACTCAGTACACTCGGGTTCACATCCTCATTCAACCACATAAATCCAGTGGGAGTGTCTGGCCACTATAAAACCCACCTCGAACATCTCACACATCCCAGAAATCCAATTAGCGTCACCATAAATTGTTTCGATATCTGGCTGCGGAGCAAAACATGGGGAGTCTGATTCTCCGCTGTGTCTCCCTGGTAGGGGCTAGACTAAATTATCCATAGGGTCCCTCCCAGCTCTGCAGTTATCATAAGAACATAAGAACATAAGAACATAAGAAGAGCCATGTTGGATCAGGCCAAAGGCCCATCTAGTCCAGCTTTCTGGATCTCACAGTGGCCCCCCCAGATGCTTCTGGGAGCGCATGAGACTAGATATCTGTCTCCTGATACAACTCCCCTGCATCTGGCCCTTGAAGTACCCTGGTTTTAAGCCTGGAGATTACACATCTCCATCATGGTTTGTAACCTGTGATGGACTTTTCCTCCAGGAATCTGTCGAATCCCCTTTTGAAGGCATCCAGGCCAGGTGCCATCACCACATCCTGTGGCAGGGAGTTCCACAGACTAACAATGCGCTGGGTATAAAAAATATTTTCTTTTGTCTGTTCTTACTATCCCAGCCCTCAATTTGAGTTCTGGTATTTTGTGAGAGGGAGAAAAGCTTCCCTCTATCCACTTTACTCATGCCCTGCATTATTTTGTATGTCTCGATCATATCCTCCCTCAGGCACTTTTTATCCAGACTAACATTTATCCAAATGTTTTAGCCTTTCCTCATAAAGGAGGTGCCCCGATTACTGTTATTGTTCCTGTTATTGTTATTTTGAAAGCAACCACAGAGATGCTCAGAAAGAAAGCCAAAACGCCACACCTGAAAGAATATATATTAAAAAAAGTTAAAACATATTTTTCAAACAAGTGTATTTATTTTTGAGGCTAAAGATCATAAAAAAGCACAAACAGCATAGGTATGTAAGCTGTGTCTGCTTCCAAAAGCATTCCTCGTGTCCTGTGCAGCCATTAATCAGCTCACAATCAAACAGCTAAAAAAAATGAAGCCATGTCTGTACACATTTAAATGTGCAATTAAATTGAGTTTAGAATTGGGAATTATGTCCAATAAATGCCATTGTTGAAGCCAATTATGTATAATCAGAGATGAATAATAACAATTTGTGGAAATGCCACCATTGTGAAAATTGCTTATCTATTCAGGACCGCACTTGTCCTGCGCTGCCAGTAGTTTTGGTAGGCTGGAGCTGCTCTATGGAATAGAAAAGGAAGGTGCCAAATGCGCCATCAGCTGTCTGATAAGCAACATTCAGCAGGTAAAACCCTCCCAGCTTAGCATCCCATCGGTGTCATCAATTAAAGCTGCTTTGAAACAACCAGACACCTTTTAAAGCGTCATGAGATTTCTCACCTTCACCCCAAAGTGAAACAAAACATACTCCCACCAAGACCTCCGCAATTTGCATAGACTGTCTGCAGTCTCCTTTCCTTTTGACAAGCATATCCCCGCGTGTACATGTGTAGGTGCACACATGCACACAGCAGGGGCAGGAGGATTTGAAGTTTGTTAAGAAAGATGCAAACAACCTACCTAGTGCTTCAAATTCTTAAAGCGGTAAGCATTCTAATTTTGGGAAACGCAGGACGTTGGGGGATTTTGCATGCTACATGGTTCTCAAACAGACAAATACTCAGTTCTGAGAGCCAGGGAACAGTTCACTGCAGTATCCTCGTAGCAAGGAAGAAAAAAAAAAGTTGCAATTTCTTTGTGTGTGTGTGTGTGTGTGTGTGTGTGTGTGTGTGTGTGTGT
>JAHTLZ010000161.1:3344947-3358646 GCA_023846285.1 Phrynocephalus versicolor | reverse complement strand
ACACACACACACACACACACACACACACACACACACACACACACACAGTATCTCATTTTATTTCAGGATATGGGACATGATATTACAAAAATTCACCCATCTTGTTCAAAATCTCTTTACTAGTCCTCTGAAATTCCCTCAGATGTTTTATTCCAAGTGGGAATTTACAAAGTTCCCTCAAATTTCCCTTAAGGTGAAAACTGACTGCAATTATCACTTCACAGTGTGGATTTCAGCGCCTCCATTTTGAAGAAGAGTGAATAATTCCCCCTTCATCACTGAAGCTGATGATGCTTGTGATCTGAACAAACAAGATTACAAATCTCAGATAACCTCGTCCTCCATCTTCAAAGCCATCAAGTGAGCCAGGTTGTCCAGTGAAGGACTCGATTTAGGCAACCCCATGCACAGTGTGTTACAGTAATCCAGCCAGGAGATTAACTAAGGCATGTGTATCTCTGTTCACTCCGTTTGACACTCTGGACAAGATCCTACAACACAAGTCACTACATGTTGACCCAGAGGTAAGCCCAACTGAGTTCTTGAGTCCAAGTTTTTGAGATCACCAAATATTTTCCTCAGGCAAGCTATTATAATGACAGCCAACAAAGTAAAGGGGAGAGAAAGGAAGGGGGCCTTGACAGCTCAGTGCTTCAGGCCTCTGACTACAGAGCCAGGCACTGGGAGTTCAAACCCCACGGTTCAGTTTGCAGACCACAAATTGAACATGAGTCAGCAGTGTGATGCGGCAGCCAGGAAAGCCAATGAGATTCTTGATTGCAGGAACAGAAGCATAGTGTCGAGATCAAGGGAAGTGATAGTACAGTCACCCCCCGCCATTTCGCGGTTCAGGTACCGCAGTCCCACTACATCGCAGGATCGCAGTACCTGCACCGTGGGGGGGGCATCGGGTCACTCTGCACCGCCCCTCTGCGCTCCTCTGCAAAGCCTCAGAGCTGCGGGGGGGCAGCGGGGGCGATCGGGTCACTCCACGCCACCCCTTCGCAAAGCCTCGGAGCCGCATTGGGGGCGGCGGCAGGGGGGCGATCAGGTTGCTCTGTGCCACCCCCCGCGCTCCTCCGAGAAGCCTCGGGGTCGTGCGGTGGGGGGCAATCTCCATTGAAATGCATTGAGTCAATGGATTTCAATGGAGAGGTTTTCCCATTTGGAAAGCATTTTGAGCCAATGTTTTCCCATGGGGAAAATTTTCTCTATTGAAATGCATTGGCAATGCATTTCAATGGAGATGGCCTGGACAAGAAGTCTCAGACGAAGCGGGCGGGCAGCGGCGGGAGGTCAGATCCCCCTGCCGCCAGCAGTGCGTGCCACCCCAAGACTTCTCAGACAGGCGTGCGATAGCCCCCCGCCCCCCACCCCCAACCCACCCGCTTCCGCATATCGCGGATTTTCATGCATCGCAGGTGGGGTGGGTCCCTAACCCACGCAATGGGTGGAGGGTTACTGTACCACTCTATTCTGCTCTGGTCAGACCCCACCTGGAGTACTGTGTCGAGTTCTGTGCACTGGATATTGACAATCTTGAATGAGTACAGAGGAGGGCGACTAGGATGGTTGAAGGTCTGGAAGAAATGTCTTAAGAGGATTGGCTTAGGGAACTGGGAATGTTTAGCCTTACAAAAAGAAGGCTGAGGGGGGATGTGATAGCTATGTTTAAATATTTGAATGGATGCCACATTGAAGAGGGAACAGGTTTGTTTTCCATGGCTTCAGAGACTAGGACTCAGGGCAATGGTTTCAAACTACAGGAAAAGAGATTCAATTTAAACATTAGGAAGAACTTAATGATGGTTAGAGCTGTTCGGCAGTGGAATATGCTGCCACAAAGGAGGGTGGTGGAGTCTCCTTCTTTGGAGGTTTTAAGCAGAGGCTGGATGGCCATCTGTCGGAAATACTGTGATGGGGTTCCTGCATGGCAGGGGGTTGGGCTGGATGGCCCTTGAGGTCTCCTCCAACTCTATGATTATATGATTCTACTGTGCCTTGACAGGGCTGGTCTCAATTACTTATAAGGTCCCTTCCAGCTATGGAGTTCTATAAGCATTATTTATTATTATTACACTTATGGTTTGCCTGGCATTTGGACATTTAAAGAAACAAAAAAAATTCCAACAAAATTCATTTCCATCATCGGCAGAAGGGTGTCACTTATTTATTTTGGGTTTATTTTGCAGGTCACTTTGAAGAAGAGCTAGAAAGCTCAGTGTCTTATGTCTCTGGCTATGGATCCAGAGGTTGGAAGTTCAATTCCCCACACTGCCTCCTGGAGAGTTCCATTGGGTCCCTCCGCGCTCTGCATTTAAAAGGTTATTATTACTAAGCAAATAAAGGAAAGCATGGGGGTGTGTGGAATCCTTTTTAAAAAGGAACCACCGGCCACAATGAAGTGTTATGAGGGCCAAGGAGATCCTCCTGGATTTAGGGTATCATCTGTCGTTTTGACTCACTGGGGTGAAGTCCAGGCATTAGAATTCAGTGAGAAAAATGGAAGTGTGAATAACCAGTGCTAGCCTTTCTTCTAGAGATGCTGTGAGCGTCTGCCTTTCATTGAACAGAGATTAACCGGGAGGAATCTTTTTAAAAAAGCAATATGCTGATTTCTCTGGACACACTGCTTTCCTTTTTCACTGGTTTGGATGGGAGCCCAGACATAAGAATAGCCAACATTCACCCACAGTGATCCATGATCCTTAATGAACTAAGCTGAGCACAGTCTTCGCTGTACCTTTCAAAGTGGCAGCCGGTCCGACGCTCTTCTGCACAACAGTTTTGGGGTAATGTGCCCTGATGCAAAAATTAGCCAACATATGGGGCTTGGATAGCTGATCAAAGCAAATCTCAAGGGGTGGGAGGGCACTCCTTGTTTTGTTCTGTTTCCACCCCAGGAAAAAAAGACATGAAAAAGCACGCCTGACCTAAGCTCGCATCGTACCAGCATCTCACAGGGTTGATTGGAAACCTTAAAATCCATGATGAAATCTGGAACTGAAATTAGCAGATGGATGCGGTACGTGGGTAACAAGCAGAGGGACAAATGCCAAAGATTAAAAACCTTGTTGGCCAGGAACTCAGAACTTATGAGCGTCCTCAAGTTCAACAATACAGCAACTCAGGCTGTGAAGTTTAGAGGACTGGCATAAAAATGAGAGAATGTACATTTTGTCAGGGTGTGGTTTCATTGTTAAATTTCACTGTTTTGACTTTACATGTGTGTGTCTGTGTTGCGTCATTACAGTCATGCCTACAGCACCTGGTATTCCCTGGTGGTCTCCCATCCAAGTACTAACCAGGGCCGACCCTGCTTAGCTTCCAAGATCAGGAGAGATGGGATGTACCTAGACATATTCAAACACATGTTCTACATATTTCTGTGAAGATTCTCAGTCATCCAGGTGAGTTTATCCGGAAGTTGAGTCATGGCTAGAGATGGGCACGACCAGGAAAAAATTTTTTTCCGAGTTGTCGGTTTTCGGGACAGGTCCGTTTCGGCTTGTTTCCGTTTTCCGCGAAATTTTTCAAAAATTTGTCGTTTCATTTGTCGTTTTTTCGTATGTCATTAGTACTGGTTTAGGGGGGATAGCAGGCTCCTGGAGGCACCTCTGTGGGGTGGGTGCCTCCTCTGGCCCGCTATGAAGGGAAAGCGGGCTCCTGGAGGCACCTCGTGGGTGCCTCCTCTCCTCACCCGCTACAAAATGGCATGCATAGCCGTATGGATATGCATACCAAGTTGCAGACTTGCTTGCAGGCAGCAGTGGACTGGCAGAGGCACCCCTCTTTGGGGTGCCTCCACTGCAACAGTCAGTGAGAGATTGGCGGGCTCTCTCTGCACCCACTGTGTCTCACTAAGAAGGGAAGCGTACTTGCGTGTAGTGCAATGCGAGCACACAGATCTGGCTTTAGGGTTAGGGTTAGCGCAAGGGCTAGGCTTAGGGTTACAGGTAAGGTTACAGTGAGTTAGTGGGGTGCACCTCTGGGTGCCTCTCTGACCCACTTAGAAGGACAGTGTACTGTCGTATGGGTTAGGGTTAGGGTTCGGGTTCAGGTTCGGGCTAGGGTTAGTGTGCTTTTTATGCCCCACTGGCACATCCCAGAAGTCTCTCTGGTCAAAACCTGGCCAAGTGGCCATGCGATTGGTGGAATGGCTCCAAAAATTTGCATGGTCCACTCCCATGGCCAGCCCATCATTGCGCAGGTGTAAAAAAATAAAATAAATAAAATAAAATAAAATCAATGGAGAGGAGGACATTTTGTTGCAAGAAAAACCCACTGCTGATAGTGTGCTACTGTAAAAATTCTGGCAGTTGCACCAGGCAGCAGCAATTTTCGCATCATGTTTCTGGGTGCTTGCGTGTTTTTGGAGTTGGACCACCACGATTTCAAAATAAATTGTGGTCGCCCCATTTTGGATTCCACATGGCGAGTTGGCGAGACGACGAGGATGCCGCCGCTCCACCAGAGCAGCCCAGGAAGGACAGGAGGAGAGGGGGGAGGCCGGGGACCCCCCCCCCAGAAACCACCCCTCTGGTAGGTGCACTCTCAGAGGCAGGCATATTTTTGCCTGTTTTTTTGCCCGGGAATCGGGTTTTTTTTAACTTTTAAAAACTTTTTTTTTGTGCCGCTTGGCATCGCGCGATCGCCGCGATGCCAGGAACGACGACAAATCAGACCCGAGTTCTGGCGGAGTAATTGTCGTTTCCTTTTCCGTTCCGTAACGGAAACGAGGAACGGAAATGGAAACGGGAATTCCGCTAAGTTGTGCCCATGTCTAGTCATGGCTACTGGACTTCTTTTTGAGAGAGAGATTCTACATATTATTATCTGTATCAACAATCCATCTCACTGAACCCCAAAAGGAAAGAAAATTTGGAAACCTGGCTATTTAGCCAGTTTTATTGCACTGAAATGAAACCTTCTACAATGGACTAGAGGATTCTGGGGTGCTGTTTTTTGGGGGGGATTTGGACTCCCCTTAAGGGTCACCATTCCATGGTTAAAAAGCTGGATGATTGGCTTCATTTTCATGTTGCATTGTTTGAACATGAAAGGAGGAAGCAAGTTCTTAGATGCCTCAAGCGGACTAGGACTGCACAACATCAGTGCTTGCCCATTTTGGGTCCACAAATGTCCTTGTACTACGACTTCCGGAAATCCCAGCCAGCACAGCTAGTGGTGAAGGCTTCTGAGAGTTTTAGGTCAAAGTTCCATCACACTTTGTCAAATGTCTCGTCAAAACATCACCACTACCTAATTACCCACCCACGCCTGCACAGATTAAGCACAGGACCCATCCACCCAACTGGACCCTTCCTCCCCCATCTCTTTGAGTTTTTCCTCCAATCCTCCCCCACCCCACCCCGCAAGCCTGCAGTTTCTGCCACTAGTGAATAGAGAATTGTTTTGCTTACATCCCCCAAATTAATACAGTGTCAGACCTACTGGGGATCTGTGATCCACTGATTTTTATTTCGTCTCAACTCAGATATGGTAATTTTATTGGACTTTGGATAAAGCCAGCAGGCCTCAAAGCCAGAAGGGATGTGTCCTTTGGTGCATGGATTTTCTTTCCAGATAGATAGCTGCAAGCGATTTGCAGCAAGAATGCAGAACATGAGGAAAGCTACGTCTGTCGATTAATAGACTTAGCCTGTTATCATAATTGGGAGTGAATAGCCATTGTAACAATGGATGGAGAAATTCACCTAGCTAGGCATACACAGAATGCTGAAATAAAAGCACATAAATAAAGTTCATTACATTCATTTTCTGCCACAGTGATGCACACACATCTGTACACAGTCTTCCATAATATGTTCATCATTCCCTAACAGATGACATTTGGAACATGATTTCATACGCGACTGTAATTCCTGAGTGGAACACTGCATAACAGAAGTTGGAGAGCGTGAAACATGAATGATAATTAACATTCCAGCCAGCATTGTATTCCAGGTTGTCCATATCAGTTCATATTAAAAGTCAAAGGCCATTAAATATTCATTAGACATTCATATTATTTGCAAAGCAAATACATTTTGCCTCCCTCTTTGCCTTGTCTTAAAAGGGACCCTCCTTCAATGCAACCCACCAATAAGGGTGTCATGAAAAAAATATTCAGGCAGCGACCAGCCACTCAAAAGGTCAAGCCCTAACTGCTGTGAGAAGAATCTGAGAGCATTTCACCTCAAATGGGTTTCTGACCCAATTCTTTCCCCCTATCTCCTTTTGCTTCGGAAGTTACAGATATCTGGCAAAGGGTCTCTCTTCAAAACCCATCATGTTGCCCCATATCGGGTTGCCAGACAATCCATGAAAGAGTACCTATACTCGTGAGGGAATAGATCTTTCTCAACCACGCTTCAGAACTTCAAGAAGACTCAAGTCATTTTGGAGATCAGCACTTGTGTGCCTGTCTTCTGCTCCGTAAGAAGAACTGCCTCCATAACCTTGAAGCTCTATTCAGGTGATCACAGGAGGCTTAACTCGAACAGCTCCACCCAATTTCCTCACTTCTGCTTTTGTATAAAAAGTGTGGAATAGCCTTTAAATGAAAACACCTGTGCCTGATGCCTCTCCACTCTGGGGGTACATTCTTGCTTGCTTCACCCATGTCAGTGTGGATGGAGAACAGCAAGGAATTTTTGCTTGGTTGGTTGTTTTCTCGTTGCATTGTAGGAAAGTGAAGTATTTTCTGGTGATACCAACTTGGTGGTTTTACACCAGGGCTGTCCAACTTTGAGCAGGCTGACATCTACTTTTTCTGGCCCAAAGTGCCTGAGGGCTACTACACTAATACCTCTACTTATGAATTTAATCCATTCCAAGCACATGCTCGTAAGTACAAAAAAAGGTGTAAGCAGAGCAGCGGTTTCCCACAGGAATGCATTGAAATATTAATTGATTTTCAATGCATTTCTACGGGAAGGCTGACCATGCACATGCTTCCCTTGCACCCGCTCAATCATCTGAGAGAGCTTTGCTTTATTTTGCTTTATTGCACTTTGATAAAAGGAGAGGAGCCTGGGTCCTTGTAGGTCTATGACAGAGGAATTTAACTAAAAGTGCAAACCCCCGAAGGGGGGGGGGGGGAGAAGAGAGTAATCTGTCTAGCTTTCATAGGCTGCTTTTACACGACCCCTAAAATCCAAGGCAAAGGGTTCCCAGATATGGAACTTAAACTTGTTTTCCCACCAGCTGCGGACTTAAAAAAAAATTAAGTATGACCATGCCCATCTAAGCGCGCCCCAGTGCATTTTACAAGTACCTGGTCTCCGAAGGTAAAAATTTTTCCGATGCAGATTATAAAGCTGTGGATGCCGGGCTATCCTCGCCTTCTGTTTGTTTGTTTTTTCGTCCCCACGGCCCCTTTAACAGCCTGGAATCCCTATGGGGCTGCTCCGATGGCAGATGGAGGTGAGCGGAGGTGAGCCTTCATTCTTTTCTCCCTTTTTTTCTCCCTCCTCTCACCGCAGCTGGGAGCAATGGAGTGCAGGAAGGTGGGGACACAGGAAGGAGAACAACCCCCCATGATCTCTGCTCCCAATTTAAGTTGCTAGCGGATTTTAGAGGTTGTGTAAAAGCACCCTATACTGGAGGTGAGGATTCTTGTGGCCTGGTTGCCAGATGGATGGTACAGAAATCCAATAAATGAACATTTCGGGGTTTCAGATGTCCTCATTAGACCGAGGCTCGAGTGAGTGTTCTTCGGTGAGCTTCCCCCACTCCTTGCTCTCCAAACAAGTTGAAAACCCTACTTCTCCAAGATTCTGAATCAAACGAAGAAGGGCTCCACATGTACGGGAAGTCACTCCTCACTCTGGATGTGACCAGAGCTATCACAAAAGGACCATGGAGAGCTCGGTGCCATTGTGTTCAAGCCAACCCTCTTCCTTCAACAGGGATGCAAAGAAGGTTTTATAACTGGCTCCTGCCATATTCACAGCTCTATTGTTCTTCTACCTTCTCTTCTACCTTCCATCCTTTTCATTCCTGATATTTTCCAGAAAAAAATCTCACAACTCCAAGTCCCACTTGGGGGGGGGGGGTTCTCTTCCTACCTGCCCCACTGCTCCTTTCCTATGTAGGCTCAGCAAGGGAGCCAAGAACTTCTGTCACAGAAGGAATGGAGGACCTCTTGGTGGCAACCTTTCAGGCCAGCATCCACATTCATTTGGACTGCGCCATTCGTACTCCTCCTCTTGGGATTTCTGAGAAACATAGCTGGCTTTCAGAAAGGCTTCAAACCCAAAGCAAAAACATTGGGACCTGAACTTGTACACAGTCAAGAGTTCCGAAGGGCATCTAGTCAACATTGGCCGATCCATTAGCCCTTCTTTCACACTTTCACCCCAGAGGCTCTCCTGAGGACCGACTTCCCAAACTAGAATTTTTACACCTAGAATGTGTGAAACCTTTACATGAGAACAGGCTTGATGGGTGTCAGGCTTGGAAGTGATATTTCCAGGTTTTAAGATTTATTCTCTGGATCTTCAGACGGAAAACGAAAATGGGGTGGGTGACATTTTCAGTTGGAGAAGGAGCTTCGGTATTGTTCAGCTGTTTTCTCAAGAGACTTTGGGAGCACAGATGTAACCCATGGTTTATTTTGTTCTCAAAGGTGGGTCTCTTCTCATAATCCCAGTTGGAAGTGAGTTTGAGGGGACGTGGGGCTAAAAAGCCTTTGGCTGATCGCTAATTTATTTATTTATGATTTATTTATATATTTGTTGCATTTTTTATATCGCCCATCTTCCAAAAGGAACTCTGGGCAGTTTATAGACAAGAATAAAACAACAATGTATAACAGGTAAGCAAAAAAGGGAGAGAACAAAAAAAACCTAATAGGATAAGGAGGGGGAAACCCTCCACAAGAGGCGGTGCGGGCAAGTAAAAAAAAAAGAATTAAATGAAAAGGTCGCCATGTGCCTCCTTAAAAAGGAAGGTTTTCAGGGCCTTTTTGAAGGCGGGCAGGAACTGTGCTAGGTGCAGCTCACTAGGAAGATGATTCCACAACGTGGAGCCCACTACAGAGAAGGTGCGGTTATGCGTGAGTGATTTCCGCGCCTCCCTGGGTGTGGCCATCCTAAGTGAGTGCGCCTGCGCCATTCTAGTGGGCCTGATCCCAATTGACCTCTGGGAGATAACAACATAAGAACATAAGAAGAGCCATGCTGGATCAGGCCAAAGGCCCATCTAGTCCAGCTTCCTGTATCTCACAGTGGCCCCACCAGATGCATCTGGGAGTGCACGAGACTAGATCTCTGTCTCCTGATACCACTCCCCTGCATCTGGCCCTTGAAGTACCCCGGTTTTAAGCCTGGAGATGACACACCTCCATCATGGTTTGTAACCTGTGATGGACTTTTCCTCCAGGAATCTGTCCAATCCCCTTTTGAAGGCATCCAGGCCAGATGCCATCACCACCTCCTGTGGCAGGGAGTTCCACAGACTAACAACACGCTGGGTGAAAAAAATATGGTTTTTTTTGTCTGTTCTCACTCTCCCAACCCACAGTTTGAGGGGATGTCCCCTAGTTCTGGTATTTTGTGAGAGGGAGAAGAGATTCCCTCTATCCACTTTACTCATGCCCTGCATTATTTTGTACGTCTCAATCATATCCCCCCTCAGGCGCCTTTTTTCCAGACTAAAGAGCCCCAAATGTTTTAGCCTTTCCTCATAACGGAGGTGCTCCAGCCCAGTGATCATTTTAGTCGCTCTCTTCTGCACCTCTTCCAGTTCCACTATGTCTCTCCGACAGGTATTCTGGTCCCAAGCCGTGGAGGGTTTGGACCAGAATTGGGCTTGTATCGTGCTGGGCAGTGGTGCCACAAGCAACACTGGTCTTACAGGTCAAGCTGCCACTTTAAATCCCCACAAGGTCTCCAACGAAGGGTGAGTACTACTCATTAAGATGGGAAATCAGAGGGTTATGGTTAGGGTTGGAAACACTTTGATGGCGGGAAAGCAGTCCCTAGGGGGCCCACTGTCTCAGAAAAGGTAGTAACAGGGGCAAAATGTACAGCATTTCCTTTCCTTTCTACTACACGTCCCATTATCCCCCGAGCAACACAACCACCTGGTCATTTACTTTTAACAAGCCCTGCTTAGTACTGATACTACTGGGCATTATCAACTGAGCTATGATGCCAGGCACTGCACAGATGTGACAACAGGACTCTGCCATGACATCTCCTCTCTCTCCTTTATCTTTTGCTAACTTTGCTTTTTTAGGCAGTGGAGAGGGAAGGCAATCTCTACTATAACTCTTCCATCTGTGCTCAAAACTGTCTTAATAAAAACATACTGAGCCAGCGAACCGTAAATACAAATCCGCGGAAGTCTTCCTCTGCCACGGGGCCACTTAGATAGAGTCTATTAGGCCCAAAGTTATCGAGCTGTTAACAGTGTGATAATCTTATCACGTGGGACTCTTTTACTCCTTTGAGTGTTGTTCTTGTTAGGCATTTCTGATCACCATAGGATCAAAAGTTCAAATAACTAGGCTGTCATGTGACAACGGCAATGATGGATCACGTCCATCTTCTTCTTTATGAATAAGCATGACTGTGTTGTGTCCATTGATCTCAGGAACTAAATTCCCCGCAGCGTGAAGAATATTTTAGGCGCCTCGGCAAAAATTATGGCAGACAGAGGAAAATCCATGAAAGCTCAGAAGATCTTCTTGGAGTCGGTCCCGAAAGGGTTCTGAGAATCTGTGTTTTCTTCATTTTACGAGGGCACATCAATACATCTCCTTAATTTCATGTCATTACCTCTCTGAAAGCCTATGTATGTACCAGCAAAATTGACTTTCCTCCCCTTCCCTCCACAGAGGTATAGCCATATTCTAAGGTGCATGTTATCTTTTAAATGGGAAGTGAAATACAGGCTTTAGAACTGAGCTGAGTTGGCACTGAGCATCGAGGCATACACGATACTCAGAAGCTTAAATCCAACATGCTACTACAATAACTGTTGTCACGAAAGCCAATTTATAAAGATACAGTTAAGTAAAAAATACTCCTTAAGTAGAAAACAGTGACACTGAAGTGCATTGTAATTAGGAGAATAAATGAATTTGCTCGTCATAATACTATCCTCAAACATCATTGCACAATTTAGTGTCCAGTTTTCTCCAAATATTCTTTAGGGAACTGCCAGAAAAGTCTTCCACCTTCCAAATCCTGCTGCTGTTTTCTACAACTGGCAATCAGGTTCAAGAGGTTATTTAAAGTCAAGGAATTCTATTCTGAGGTACTGGGCTGAGCACCAGAAAAAGTTTTGTTTTCTTTCACAATATGTGACACTGCGTTGAGAAATTTGGCCCATCTTTTTGAAATTCTTTTAGCTGCTCTTCTAAGTTGCTTAAGATATGTTGCCCCGGTAGGAGCACTGAAATTTCCTCCAAATGTATAAGTTTCAGAGAGGGTAGCTGTGTTAGTCCTTTCAAGAATTGCAGGGAAAAATCAAAGAAAAACAAAACAAAAGACACAAAACATGTGACACCTTAAAGACTAATAAATAAATAAATAAGTTTTTATGCCTATTTTAAAGGGCTTTTCTGGACAATATGGAAACTAGAGTGAAAGAAAATAAGAATTGGCTGCGGGGACATAATATTTTATAAACTGAAAGGTCCCAGTAGTTGGTGTTGGAACGTCAGATGTACAGGGTTGGGCACATCTACTCAAAAGTAAGCTTGACTGAGCATCAGTGAGTATAGGATGATGTATTGCTACTTAGATGTTTTTGCTTGCAAACACCATCAGCCCTAGCCAATGATCAGGATGATGGTTCCTAAAGTCCAGAAACATCTGAGTGGCCAGAAGGGCCTCCGCTTTGAATACTGGAGTCAGTGGGGTTCACATCTGAGGAACTAGTTTTACGGTTAATCCTACCAAGGTCCTTCAGCTAGCTTTATGGACCTTAGTCTGTTCCACGCCAAAAAACAACAACACAATAATAAATGATCGATTTGGTGACAATGAGGGAGTTGATGGAGGGATGGCAAATAAAGTGTCTGGGCTGGTAATACAAAAAAATGGAGATATAGATGGATGATGGCTAGATACAGTGAAGTAATGATAAACAGACATGGGCACAGAGCGGCGAAACTGTCGTTTCCGTTTTTGGTTATCGTTTCCGTTACATGACGGAAACGGTAACAATAATTACGCCGCTCCAACTCGAACCCGACCCGAAAAAAGAAAAATTGGGTTGGGTTTTTCGCTGTTGTTAATGGCATCGCGGTGATCACGCGATGCCAAGCAGCAAAAAAAAAAGTTTTAAAAAGTAAAAAAAAAACCTCGACTCCCGGCCAAAAAAGCAGGCGAAAATATGCCTGCCTGAGGACACCTACCAGAGGGGTGGTTTCTGGGGGGGTGTCCCCGGCCTTCTCCCCCTCTCCTGTCCTGGGCTGCTTGCACCAGGCTGGGGGGGGGGGTCATCCTTGTCGTCTGTCTCGCATGTCATGCGGTGGGGGGGATCCAAAATGGTGACCAAAATTTTTCTTTAGAAATCGTGGTCAAAAAAACACACCAAATCACCACAGAAACATGTGAAATTTATTTATTTTAAATGCCTGATTTTTAATAGTAGCAGCAGTGGGTTTTTTATAGCAATAAAATGTCGCATTAATTTTATTTATTTTATTTTATTTTTTAATTTTTTTAGACCTGCCCATTTGGGCTGGGCATGGGATGGGACCATGCAATTTTTTTTCCAACAATGGCATGGCCAGGTTTTGACTGACACTTCTGGATGTGCCAGAGGGCATAAAAAGCTGAGGCACCTTCCAGAAGTCGCAGTCAGGTCTTGGATGTGGAGGGTGGAGGCCTGTGTGGCTGACTGCTGCTGGCTGATTGGAGGGAGGCTGGAGGCTTTAGATTTAAGTTAGGCAGGGAGGGAGGGAATTGAATTTAGAAAATAATTTCTTTTGATTCTCTGCAGCTTTGTCTGCTGAAGGGAATAGCAGTTTATTCTTTTTTTTTTCCTCTGGCAGTTTGTGAGGATTTTTTTTCTGATATTGGGTAAAGAGGGAGGTTCGACTGGGAGAAGGTGTGGATTTATTTTAAATATATATTACATTGGGACGTCAAATCGCACTAAATCGCGGTGGAAACGACAAACGACAAACAAAACAACGAAACGACAAATTTTTGAAAAATTTCGCAACAAACGGAAATGACCTGAAACAGACCCGTTCCGACAAACGAAAACTCGAAACGTCATTTTTTCTGGTCGTGTCCATGTCTAATGATAAATGTCCAATCAGGAAAGACACAGCAGTTATTAGTCAGGTACTCAGTAGGTGGATGGGCGACTCAGCAGATGGAAAATGGGCAGCTGCACCCAAAGCAATTATAGTCTCGGTCTCTCTGTATTGTGCAGCCCGTAATTCCCCACTGACCCAAATGGGATTCATGAAGCCTGGCAGGTAGACCAGCCTTCGCTGGTGGAGAAAGAGAGAAAGAGCTCTCACCTTCAGGAGCCTGTCTTCCTCACCCCCTCCTGCTGACGCTCACTGTAAAGATTTTGGAAAATACTTGCAATATGAAACTTCTAACTGCTTCAAATAGTTTTATTTTTCCTCCTGGACTCACCTGAACAGACCAGGGTTTTTTAATCAGCTTTGGAAGGATGGAAGGAAGGAAGGGAGGAAGGGAGGAAGGGAGGGAGGGAGGGA
>JAHTLZ010000161.1:3314761-3344937 GCA_023846285.1 Phrynocephalus versicolor | reverse complement strand
GAAGGAAGGAAGGAAGGAAGGAAGGAAGGAAGGAGGGAGGGAGGGAAGAAAGAAAGAAAGAAAGAAAGAAAGAAAGAAAGAAAGAAAGAAAGAAAGAAGAGGGAGGGAGGGAGGGAGGGAGGGAGAGAAAGGAAGGAAGGAAGGAAGAAAAAGAAAGGGAGGGAAGAAGAGAGAGAAAGAAAGAAAGAAAGAAAGATAGAAAGAAAGAAAGAAAAAGTTTTTTTCCTGATTTGTAGACTAAATCTGGTTTCCAGTTGCCATCTAATTCCATTGGAAAGTCAAACATTCCCAAACTCTTTATAAGATCTGAGATTCCAGATCTCTTGATAAGATCTAGGACATCTGTCCTAGAAGGATGTGATCATCCCAGAGCTACACACAATGCTCATACATCCTTTATCAGCTAATCAACCTGCAGGAGGGAAGAGGTATCCTAATTTGACAAACACAACCTCCTATGCCTTGTTAAAAGATTTTCCCCCAGAAAGATTTTCCCCCTAAAATAACAAAGAAATCACTCTAGCCAGCACCAAGTCATGCGGACTAAAATTTGCTCAGACCAATTAAAACTAAGCTCCAACCCCATCTTACCAACCAAACTCCTTGGTTTATTCTTCTTCTGATTATTGCATGTCACAGTAGCAAAAAAATGATCTTGTTTGCTTACACCTTCCAAAGAGATCACAGGTCCAACTCTGACTAGTCATATCTAATATCTTCGTCCGGCATGGAGTACGAGTTCTCTCTCTCCACTCTAATCTAACAGGCGCTTATGACTGCTATGTAGGCCATACGTGGAACGAGTTCGGATAGTTGATAATGAGTAGGAGATACACTCCAGAAATAGACAGATGAGACCACAGAATAGCAAAAAAAAGGGGAGGGGAAAAGGGAGACCCAAAACATGACATCTTGGTCGGTCCCTTCCATCCTAATCCTTTATAGTGTCTTTTGCAAATAATTCCAGTTAGTTGGTTATTAGCCCGTTCCTGTTTGCCCATGAAAGGACTGTCTCAGCCTGGATCAAAGAGGCGCAGTGGGTTTTTAATGTGGCGTGCAGACTATAAAAGCCAGCGAATTAAATACAGCTTCCCCCCTCTCCGCCTCCCAGAATGCAACCCCCTGTGTGCCCCCCCCATCCTTCTTATATTCAGGTCTCGTGCTAGCAGAAGAAAAACAAGAAATCTTTAACTTCTAATTAGTGCATTGCAGGATTTGCTCAAACACACACACGCACAGAGAGAGAGAGAGAGAGATACAACAATGCATAGGCTAACAAACATTAACAGATGAGCTCTCCTGAATGGGTGAGGAAGACGAAGAAGAGGGGAGTAGACTCTGTGAATGCCAGATCTACCCCTAAGGCAGTGTCTGCCTTGGCACAAATCCGTGAATCGGTTTAATACCGACTGCGTGTCAAAGTTCAACCACACTATGCAATCTGCTCCATGCAGCATTTCTGTCATTATGCTGCTGGACGTGTCCTGATACACAACAGAGCCGTGGGATGTGGATGGCATACCAGCATAAAATACCCACTCCTCCACCACCACCACCATCTGTTCATTGATAGGGTGGCTGTCAGCCATCTTGGATCTTTCAGGGGGAGACCCAAAGAAGATCTGTTAGAGAGGAAGGAACTGCAGCTAACACGGCCTCATTCTTCGGAGGTCACACACAGAACTGTGGTCATTCCAACTGAGTCCAACTTTCCTATGGCTCATTTGCAGCCAATGATTTCAAAAGGAAAGTGAGCTTTGCTGTTTGCTAGGGAATATTTATTTACCACCCATCGGGTTGTTAGGCACTGGTGCAGTGGAGTCAGGGCTCACAGACTCAAAGCCCAGGGACCTTCTGAGTGGAAGCGATTAATAGGGACCTTCTGATCCCTCTGATCTTACCTATGCTCCCAACAGTAGTTGGAAATGCCTGCCCAAGGAACAGTAAAGTATTGTAAGATATCCCTACTGCAAAGTATTTGAGGATGGTTTGGTCTCCAATGGACAATGAAGAGTAATTGATTTTACAAAAAGATCTGTTTCCTATCTGTCGAGATTAATTGATCCAGCTATGCGTATTTCTGGACTCTCCATCGGCAGGGGATAGCAGTTACGGGAAGTGTAATGTCAAGTGAAAATTTTCCGCGACACTGTTGTCTTCTAAAGGCTAGTAGTATAGAAGACCAGTGGAAACCAGGAGAGTGGACAGTCGGCGGTCTAGGAGAGGAGAGAGTACAGAAGACAAGTGGGGAGAGAGAGCAAAAGGAAACTTTTGGACCGGAGAATGGACCCCATTGCGACACCCAAGAGAAGTAGCCGAACGGGAATGGAGGAGAACCCACCCGATCCAGAAATCCCCTTTTGGGGACCGACAGCTGAAAGAGAGACTTGAAACAAATAAAGAGAGAGAATACCAGGCAGAGAGAACCAAGCATGGCGTACCTACCATGGTTGGACTCCTGGGATGTTAGCCTTCCCAGCAAAGATGCACAAAGGGCCAGGACCAAATGTCTGGGAGGTGTGTGTGTTTTACAGATATAAGCAAGGGAGAAGATGAAACAGGACTGAGCAATCCATTCACCTCAGGTACTGTATTGCCTTTAGGAAAGTCGCTTACCCCATTTTCAGCGGACATTCAAAGTAGACAAGGAAAGGTGATGCAAGAGGCTGGAGCTGTTAAATGAGGAGTTGAATACACCTATTTCTTTGCTAAAGCAAACCAACTGAAGTTAAAGCAGAGGCCTTGAGCCTTGTCTAGTGAGTCCCAGGCTGGAAGGATATCTCACCCCAAGGGTTTAAAAAAAACCCACACCACCAAGATGTAGGAAATACTCCCAAGTTTTCATGCATGTGATAAAAAGGCTGAGATGTCCCACTGGAAAAAACGTGGTCAAGCACTGCAAGATTTTTCTTTTCTTAAGAGGAACAAAGGCCCTGTACTTCTTTTATCATCAGCAGCATCAGCATTAGCAAACAAACCAACATGTTAAACATGTTATACATGTTTTTATGTACAACATCTTAATATTCAGTTTTTATCGGCTGGGGGGCCTTTTAAAACTCTGCTGCTGCAGCTCTAGTATTGTTTTATAGTGTTTTTCATGATTGTTTTTAAATGCTATCTTGTTATTTTTTAATATTTCATGTATACTGAATTAAATTAGTGTTGTAGGCTGCCTTGGGTTCCTTCAGGGAGAAAGGTGGCATAGAAATAAAGTTTGTTGTTGTTGTTGTTGTTGTTGTTGTTGTTGATGATGATGATGGTGATGATGATGATGATGATGATGATGATGATGATGATTTTTGCACAAAACATACTATACTTGCCATTTTAAAAGCCTTGCCTTTTCAGCAGAACACATTGATTTCTGTGTTGTCCTGCACAAAATGCACAAGGTCCTTGGTTTGTTTGCACAAGCTATACATTTTCATGTCCAAAGTCCCGCCCCCCCCCCTCCCCCCCCCCGCCCCCGGCCCCGAGGGTGCCAAAATGCAAAACAGGTAAACATCTCAAGAGGGAAATAGAACTTCTGACATTGGATTCTTTTCTTGTGAGAAGAAAAGAATCCCTAATCTTGTGTGACACAAAAGCTCAGCAAACATCTTCAGGAGGACCGAAGAAGCAGAATAAAATTTGGGGTTGGGGGCGGGGGAAGGAGACTGACATGATCCCAAGCCTTATGATAAGAGGCTCTGTCATCAGCTGGCAGGATGCTTTCTCCTCAGGACACTTTTGCTGAGGGGAAAAAATCTAGAAAAAGAAACTAGGACAGCTAAATAAGTCCCGATGGAAGGGGGTTAGTAAATGCTCATAGTCACTGAGGAAAAAGACACTGCCGTTTCTCCAGGAACAATAATTCAAAAGTGAGGTAACAGGCGAGCACGCCTGTCTTCAACAATGAAGTCCGCTGGAAATCAAAGGGATCAAGAGCAGAGTTGGAGATAAATACAACGCCAATGTAGCAAATGTCGCTGATTTGTTAAATATTCGCCCCTTCCTATTCATGAAGGGCTGGACACTCCGACAAATGCAAAGGGATGAATATTTATCTGGTTTTATTCATCCCTTTATCATCATCAGCCTTCCCTCGCTGCCCAGGCTCTTCCCTCAGTCTCTGCCTGTGGGACCTGGCCAACAGCGGCTCACCAGGCCCACTGGCTGACCCCACAGCTGGCTCCCCACCACTTCCAAAGCACACACACACACACACACACACACACACACACACACACACACACACACACACACACACCGCTGCCTCCCTACCTTCTTTTTTCTTCTTTGCTACTCCGCCACCATCTTCGTAAAGATGGTGGCTACATCTTTCCTTAAGACAAAAGGAAACTGCGGCAGCAGTCTTTACAAAGGGCTTCCTAGTTCAACCCCATCTCCAGTCATGAGACAAAATTTCCCAGAAGGTAAAGACCTGGGAAAAAATGTATTTGTGGATCTTTTTTTTAAAAAAAAAATTCCCTTCTGTTTTCTAGAATTCTATATTTTTTAAACAGAATATTTTTAAAAAGTCAGAATTACTTCTGGATATTCTCTACCATTTTTAGGGTTTTTCGTCCACCATTTTGTCCCCAAAGTGCCAGGAATGGCTCTAGAGGAAAGGTGCAAAATAGTGGATATGGTGCCAACACATGTTCTGCTGTTACCAATTGCAACTGCAAGTAAAATAATAATAATAATAATAATAATAATAATAATAATAATAATAATAATAATAATAATAATAATAATAATAATAATAATAGCAGCAGCAGCAGCAGCAACAACAACAACAACACAACTTTGGAAAGTTAAACAAACTGACTTTGCTGCAACCATTGCAAGATGCACAAGAAATAAAAAGTTAGAGAATCCCCCCCACCCCAATCTAGAATAAACTGCATGAAAAACAACCTATTCAAGCATTAGGACTGGAAAACGTGCAGGGATCAAAGGATGATCATAAATCATAAAATCATTGAATGGGAAGCCCATTGAGTCCAGCCCCCTACTAAGTGCCGGAATCCAAACTGAAATAGATCTGCCAGACGGTCAACCAATTTTCTCTTGAATACCTTCTGCATAGGATGTTCACCATCACCCGAGGCCACTGGTTCCATTGTTGTAATGCTCTAGCAGGTAAGGTTTCCCCCCCCCCCCCCGATCCTCAGCTTACATCTGGCTTACATGAAGCCATTATTCCGTGTCCTGCAGTCTGGGGTAATTGAGAGCAGAACCTGGCCCTGCCACGTAGGACTGACTATCTTTCAAATCTTTGAAAAGCGCTGTCATATCTCCTTTTGTCATGGTTAAACATGCCCAGTTTTTTTCCATTTTGTCTCCTAGGGCTTGGTTTCCACCACCTTAATCCATCTATCCATCCATCTATCCATCCATCCATCCATCCATCCATCCATCCATCCCACTTCATTTTCCACATTCTGTTGCACAAGCGCCTGCTATATTCTGCTCAATGTAATGCCCTTTCCAAGGAATCTTGCACAGCCAACATATTTTGTACAGAAATTTCAGTAACTGAGCACAGATTGATGTTCATTTCAGGTGTGTGTGTGTGTGTGTGTGGCTTTGAAATGTTTGAAGCCCCACAAGATATCTCAGAGGGCAAACAGTCCTTGTGCAGAGAGAAATCTTCTTCCAGGAAGGAAGTACAGGGTTTTTTTCCCTAGGTTTCTTACCAAGAGGAAGAAGAAGCAAGATTCACATCTCTAGTCGCCTAGAGAGCCAGTTGAAGCATACAGTAGGACCCCCGTATCCACTGATTCATTATCCACTGATTCAGTTATCCACGGCTGGCAGAGGAAAAAATTAAATAATTCAGCAGCCACAAAGCAAGCTGTAAAGCAAGCTGTTGTCACAAACAGCAGCTGTAAAGCAAGCTATTGTCACAAGTAGTATCTGTAAAGCAAGCTACTGTCACAAACACCGTCCATAAAGCAAGCTAGTGTCTCAAAACAGCAGCCATAGAACAAGCTACTGTCAAGAAACAGCAGTTCGGGGTGAGTGAGCAGGCATTCTCTCTTAACCACGGTTTTCATTATCCACAGGAAGGCCTGGAACCAATTCCCAGTGGATACCGGGGCCCTACAGTATATAACTTTAATTTTCCAGGTGAAAGTACTCAGAAGTGGTTTACCATTCCCTTCTTCGGTGAGCAGGTCTGCAATGGTGAAGGTTCCCAAATGGCCATACAGACTGGCTCTACTTATAGGAGGCACGGTGGGGAATCAAACTCTGACTCTGCAGCCAAATACCTAAAGCCACTGAGTTATCCATCCTGCCAAAGAAGAGTATAGCTCCTAAAATTCTTTTTGCACACCAACAGGGTTAAGAATTTCAATTTCAGCCATTTCTGTTCAGACATCACTTTGAAACTTTACCCCCGCCCTCCAAAAAAGATGGTTGCATAAATTATAGATGAACTTTAACAAAGCCCCCGTAAATCGACTCCTCTCCAAGTCATGAAAACACTCCCCTCTGTGCGATCACAACTGAAAAATACAACCACCCTCACTACATGTTTAATTGAAAACACCATAAAGATGCCCTTTGCAGATCAATCATGTTTGCCAAATGCGCAGCTTTAAATCACAACGGCAGTAGAACGAAGGGCAGGGTTTTAAAAAGAGGGGCAGCCAGCAAGCTCTCGGAATTAGCTCTGCGCAGATGGAAGAAGAGAAGCAAGTATCAGGCTGGAAAGGGCCCTGGGACAGGGTGTTGACGCCCAGGTCTTCAGAGTAGCAAGCCCAGGGGAACCTGGCAGTGGGCAGAGCACAACCTTTCCACTAAGGGCTTGTAGTGAGAATGATACATCCAACAGCCTGACTTCAGAGTTGCAGGTCCTTGCCCTTCTCACTCCCGCATGTGAATGTGCTCATTCCCATATGTAGATTTGACTTCTCACATACAAGACGACATGGCCATTTTTTTTTCTCCCCATGTGCAAGAAGGCAAAATTGTTTGGGGTTGGTATCAACGAGGTTGGTTGGTTTCTTTTTCCATTTCCAAAACAAGTTTATAAGTAGACTGCAAACAGCCCCATCAAACAGTGCAAAGCTGCAGTCATTTCAACTTGAGTTTCATAGGCGATTACTTCATGTCCGTTTTGTCTCTGTTAGTATTGCGCTTAGGAGCGGTACAAAAAAAATGTTACTTCACGTCCGTCACACAACTACTGAAATTTGTCTCGACCATGCCCCAGGAACAAGTGCTAAATGCGAGAATACTGTACCTGGTGCTGGGGTAGGGTTTTCCCTTGTCACTCTTTGTTCCCACTTTCTGTTCCGAGACAAGACACCATGTAGTAATGATTGTCACGGAACAAAACATTCGTTTCTCTCAGAAAACTGTGTCCATGTTTTTTGGTTTTTTTTGACTTTTCAGAAGTGAAATATTGAAAAAGAATTTTAAGCCCCTCCCCAAAAGGAAAAAGGAAGCTAGACAAATTCGGTGTTTGTCATGGTACAAGACTGTGAGGTAACACTTGTCATGAGACAAGTTATCACGATCATGGGGACACTGTAACAGGGACAAAACCACGTGCTCGTGACCAGCGCTATCACGGTACAAAACTAGTGATGGAACAAAGAAGGATATGAAGTAACCACCATAGAGTTTTGGAAAAGGTTTTAGGTGGGTAATATGGGCTTTGCTGCTCTAAAGGAAAAAATGTCCGCTTTTCACCCAGAAGTACTGTGGAAGCTGGAAGCTCCTTGTTTCAGTCACCTCTGGAAGGGACCCTATGGATTACAGAGTCCAGAGGGGGAATTGAACTCCTCCCAACCTCTAGCTCAGGGGTGTCCAAACTTTTTGCAAGGAGGGCCAGATTTGATGAGATGAAAATGTGTGGGGGCCGACCATTCCGCCTGAAGGGGGGGAGAAAGGGCATTGTCCGTGCATATCTGCAACAGCCGCAAGTGCTCCGTTTCAAGGTGCCCAAGAGCCCGGTGGCTGTTGCACAGCCCAGGAATTGGCCCTTGTGCACCCAAGATGCACCACTGCTTGCATATGCAAGGAGGTGGGGAAGAAACTGCAGCAACAGAGCCAGGAGCGGGTAGGCAGGACGGTTGGCTGAGGGGGCTGCAAGCTGACCTCTCTAGCTAGCACAGGGAAGGGCCAGCCTGCGGGGATGAATGACAGGCTGAGCTGGCAGGGAGAAGAGGCTGAGGGCCACTCAAAATTTTAAATTGGGCCGCATTTGGGCCCCCCCCCCCGGGCCGGACTTTGGAAATGCCTGCTCTACCTCCACAACCAGACACCTAAGCCAATGAGCTATCCAGCACTTCCTTTGTACACAGTATGAGGGAATCCTTACAGGGCTTGAAGATTCCTTCTGAAGGTGCGTCAGGAGAGTCTGAGCAGATGAGATTGATGGATTTAGCAAGTGTTCTTCATGAGGGTTGTGGACACCCCTGCAATATGCTTCAAGAGAGAAGTGGGGTCATGGGGCAGTCTCCAATAAAGCAGAGCAAAAGCAAAAGTGTTCTGCTTATAATACCAGCCCATAGCACTTAAATCACTCTCTGGGAGGTTTATGATTTAATTGTGCAGGCTACACATTGCCCCTCCCTCCCAACAAGGGGGCAGTTTCCGACTGAGATGAGTCTGTTTTGAGATTTCAGCCTAAAGTTGGAGTTACTCTCCTGGGCAATTTCTCCATCTAGCACAGTAGTTCTCAACCTGGGGTCTCCAGATGTTTTTGGACTAAAACTTCCAGAAGTCTTCACCACTAGCTCGAGTGGCCAGGATTTCGGGGAGTTGTAGTCTAAGAACTTCTGGGTTGGGAACTACTGATCTAGCTTCTTGTCTGCTCTGGTGGGTCTGGTGGGTCTCAGACACTCACTTTTAGATTCTGAAGAAGCAGAGCCCCACCTGGTCCCGCTGAGTTAAAGACCTGATCATGAGGCACCCCTGAACTCAATCCCCCTGCTATCTTCCTAGCAATCTGTCAGAAGGAAAGGTTTGGAAGGAAGGGGATGAGGATACTCAGAAGGAAATAGTAGTAAAAGGTATTGTTAGTAAACTATATAAAATTATTTCGGATTTAGATGAAAATGGGGGAGGATCTGGAGTGAAATTATTGTGGGAACAAGATTTTAAAAAAGAAATAAGAGAAGAAGACTGGGCTAAAATATGGAGAATGAGAATACTTAGATCTATGTCTGTTAGAATAAAGGAAAAATTCTTTAAAATAAGTTTAAGATGGTATTTGACGCCAGTGAAATTGAATAAAATGAATGCAAATTCTTCTAAGCCTTCTAAGCTTTGTTGGAAATGTGATAATGAGATTGGTACCTTTTATCATTTGTGGTGGGAATGTAAAAAGACACAGAAATTTTGGGAAAGTATTTTTAAAGAACTAAGTGAAATAGTAGAAATGACTATAGAGCCCAAATCTGATATTGCTTTGTTATCAATATTTGTGGATCAAAATTATGATGTTAAAACTAAAGAGTTGATTACAAATTTGTTGACAGCAGCTAGATTAATAATTGCTAGAAATTGGAAATCTAAATATGAACTATGTTTAGAAGAATAGTATAATGAAGTATGGAATATTGCTTTAAATGATAAATTGACTTGTTCTCTTAAGGTTAAAAAAGGAGAGTTAAAAAAAGATATTTTCTATGATATAAGGGGTAGATTTATTGAATATGTGCTTGTACGGGATAAGGGTAAGGTTTCCGCGCAACAATCGATTTTGTTCTGGAGGGGAGGATGATGAATGTAAATATGAAAAGTGATCCTGTTGGTGAAGGGGTGCACCGTTGTTGATGTTTGTCTTTTGTTATGTAATTTGTATATGTTTTTTTTAATTTAATAAAAAATAAATAAATAAAAGGAAGGAAGGGGATGATGGCTTCAAAAGTTCATGCTCTTCTCACTAATGCTCCAAGAAGAAGCATAACATTTCTTCTTTCGTACTTCTGTGGGAAGCCAGAACTTCTTTACCTTCCATGCATAGTTATGCGGGGCATCAGGAAGAAAATATTTTTTTACCCAGCGTGTTGTTAGTCTGTGAAACTAACAAGATGTGGTGATGGCATCTGGCCTGGATGCCTTCAAAAGGGGATTGGACAGATTCCTGGAGGAGAAGTCCATCACAGGTTACAAACCATGATGGGGAGATGTGTCATCTCCAAGCTTAAACCGTGGTACTTCAAGGGCTAAATGCAGGGGAGTGCTAGCAGGAGACAGATATCTAGTCTCGTGCGCTCCCAGATGTATCTGGTGGGGCCACTGTGAGATACAGGAAGCTGGACTAGATGGGCCTTTGGCCTGATCCAGCATGGCTCTTCTTATGTTATGTTATGTACTGACCGACAGGTAAGATGGTTTCACAAGCAGGCATGCAGAGCCATTCACAATGCTTCCTCGTTATTCTGTTTCTTATTCTGTCTGAAACAGAAGGAAATTAAAGGCCTGGGTTTTATTGTCTCGCTGCTCATCACTGGGGTGTGCCTCTTATTTGTAATACAGTTAGATAGTCTCACAGTGGTTTAAATATACAGCTCATGTGCTTTGGGAAAAGAATGCATTTTGAAGAAACATCACCATTTCATTTCTTAAATTAAAAAGTGAGTAATAGTAACATTCTGGGAAAGCAACTGTTTTGACACATGCTCAATGTGATGCCAGAGCCATGAGTAATGGCAGAGATTTAACGCACGCACACACTACTTGAGAAATGGGCTTGGCAAAGTCATTCTCGTGGACTAAAATCTCTGGAGATGGGTAAGGGAATTTTGGGAGTTAAAACTTTTTTTTTTGGGGGGGGGGGACACTTTTTCATGCAGGGAGTAGAAGCTATTGCTCCTATTTTTGCTTCCGTGGAAAAGCACTTGGGAACGCCTTTTCACCTGTCAAACTGCGTGCTTACCAGGCAGAAAGCAAGAGAGGTACAAAACGTCAGAGTGGGAGCAGAAGTTTTTAAATGGCAAAAACCGAATAATAACAACTGAACTCAAAACATCCGTGTTGCATTTATCCAATATCCTGTCCTTTCTATCCTAGATAAGCCCCCTCATAATCCAAAGGTCTAAGGAGAGCCATTCAGCTCTGTTAAATGCACACACAAGGCAATAAAGTAATCATCCCCTGCACTTAAGAAAGTCATTTTCCATCGGAAGATCCATAAAACATGCTGGAAACGTCGATGAGCTAAGCCTTGCAATTTACGAGGAAGGCCGATACCCGTCTTGTGTTTGCCCGACATGCAGCATGTTTCTTACTCTCCCTACTGCCACCAGAAGAAAAGGGGGAAAATATGAGTGTGAGTGTGAAAGAAGTTAGGCCACCTAATCTCCAGGACGTGATTCACCAAAGCAATCTGTGGCATGCCTTTAGTTGGACCACGACACCTCCTGTTCTTTAACAGACGTATGTGCATCCACAGATATGGAGTCTATTGTAGCGTGGGGTTAGTGATTCAGCAGTGATTTCAGCTCAGAGACAAAGCAGGCTGGAGACAGCTTCTAGTGAACAGCTCTTTAATCAGGGAGAGACAAGACTGAGGACTGGGGAGAGGGAGTTACATTTATAGGGGCCAGGACTGGCTAGGAAAAGATACATTTTGGAGGGAACAATTACAACCAATCACAAGGCTGCCTTTTGGCGGGAACCAATAGGGTTGAAGATCCAAATGCAGCAACTAGAATCAACCAATAGGCCTGTTCCCTTTGGAACAGGAAGGCAGTTACTTCAACAAGCAATTACAGCTCAATGCACAACAGAGTCATTACCGACATACCAGTTGTCAAGCTCTTTGATGAGCTTACAGACAAGACTGTATGGGCACAACAAGAGAGCTCCATCAGATTCAGATCTGGGGGATCTAGAAGCCAAGGCAACACTTGGAACTCTTGGGCATGTTTCTCAAACTATTCCTGAACAATTTTTGTAGGGTGCATTAACCTGCTGAAAGAGGGAACACCACGGCCACAAAGGGGTGTACACGGGCTGAAAACAATCTCTTGGTAAGCGCTACACGTCAAAGTGACAACCACATGATTGTTAGGACCCAAGGTTTCCCTGCAGAACACTGCCCAGAGCTAGCCTTCTTCCCATAATGCATCCCGCTTCCATCTCTTCCCCAGGTAAACAACACACACACACACACACACACACACACACAGAGAGAGAGAGAGATCCACCTGATCTAAATGACAACGTGATTCCTCAGACCAGCCAACTTTCTTTCGTTGCTCCAGTTCTGAAACTCATGACCCGCCCATCGCAGGTGCTTTTGGTGGTGGACGGTGGTGTCATGGGTGCCCTGCCTGGTTTGCAGCTATGGAAACCTACAACCCTAATTCCAATACAGTCATTGATCGTCCTTCCACTACTTTGGGTAGGTACCAACCATGGCACACCGGGAACACCCCACAGGGTGTGCTGTTTTGGATATACTCTGGACCAGTCATCTAGCTATCTTGATAATCATTCCCTGCCACTGGGATCTTTTTGCTTGCCCCTGTTTTTTGCTTCCATCACATGAAAGTCACGGAATGGTTGTTCACTTGCAGCCTAATAATATATCCCACTACTTGACAGGTATCATTGTAATGATATAATCCATGTGATTCTCCTCACCTGTCAGCAGTTATAATGCTGTGGCTGATTAGTGTCGATTCTAATGGGCAGCAAGACTATGCATCTCATAAGACCTCACAGTGACTTCCAGACGGCCTTACGAGGGCTCCATTCCTTTTATCTTGTCTTCAACGTGGAAACACGACGGTGGGGGAACCTTGTTATTGTAGGATCTTTCACTCCCAAAATTTCAGGTGAATTCTGGAAGTAGGAGCCCTTGAAATCCATTACAGTGGTACCCCAATTTAAGAGCAGCTCGACTTAAGAGCAATTCGACTCCAGAGTGGGAAAATGTTGGCATTTTAACTGCCGCCTTACAAATTTTAGATATGGTCTGCTTGACTTACAATTCCCCACCCCATGTTTTTGATTTTTTAACTTATTTTTTCGAGTATGCATTTGGAATGGATTAAATTCGCAAGTCGAGCTATCACTGTAGTTAGTTGAAGTTAGCTGCAGGGAGCTAGGCTAATGTTCTGCAAATGCCAATAAGATTTCAGCTATTGGTCCATTTTTCAGGAAAGGGCAGCATGATTTGCATCCATAGGCTTGTGACATTTCTAGTAATCTGCCTTTTTTTTTCTTTTTTGCACTTTTCCCAGGCTTCCTTGGGGAATTCCCTCCTAAGAAGAAGCTCCAAATTCAACTGAATTTATGCCTTCGGCAAAATTCTGTGATGACCCAGGAGTTCCCATCCTCCTTCTACCAAGAAGCAACTCTAGCGTGATCGAAAAAATGTCACCTGGGATGAATCTCCAAGTCAGCCAGCGGTTTTGCTTTAGGCAAAGTATGTTTGTGTGGCCATCCATCATTCATGCCAAACTGAAGCACAGAGTCAGAGGCAAAGAGTTCCAAAGGCAGAAGCATCTTATTTCCCTGTTGAGGTTTGTTTCATGCTAACGGAAAAGCTTCGCTACACAGATTTCGGCTTCTCTGCAACCAGAGTTCATACACTGCATTTCAATGGCTGGAAGCTGTTTTGTCATTCATTTATTTTTTAATTATTTGTGAGTATTTTTTAACCCGCCTTTCTCCTTGGAAAAGGACCCAAGGTGGCTTACAGTAAGGAAAGACAATATACAGTCCATTACACTTAAGACATACCCAGTTTGAGAAACAGGGAATTGAGGGGTATTTTAAAGCATTAGAAGGCAACATTAAAACTAACAATTGAAAACATAGTGTCAGTGCAATCACACAAGGGGAGACAGAAACACAAAATTATATAAACACAAAGTCTATGTAATCATGCATGGTAGATTCATATAAAAGTCACAGGTACTCCCTCATTCAGGGAAAGCTTGCCTGATGAGAAAGGTCTTTCCCTGTTTCTGGAAAGACAAAGAGATGAGGCAATCCTGGCCTCTAGTGGGAGGGAGTTCCAGAGTCTGGGAGTAGCAGCTGTGAAGGCCCTTTCATGTGTTCTTATGAGACGTACCTGTGAGGGTGGTGGGATGGAGAGAAAGGCCTCTCCTGATGACCTGAGCTGGTTCATACGCCGAGATTTGAGGTAGCTAGGACCCAGGTTGTATACTGCTTTGTAGGTCAAGTTCAGCACTTTGAATTGCGCCCAATAGCTGATTGGCAGCCAGTGGAACTGCTTTACTAGGGGTGTAGTGTGGTCTCTGTAATCATGATGAATGTCAAATGAGCCTCTCACCAACAAGTGAAATACATGAATAGGATTGCCCCCACACTGCAGAAGAGGTGGGTCAAAATTGCTGGTTCAGAAAGGGAAAAATAAGGTCAGCAGGAGGTCCAGGATGCTCTTTGGTGTGATCTGTGCACCCCAATGGCCTATGGACCTCAGCCCACCCTACCAATATCATGAAGGGGCTAAACAAGGCAGACACTTCAGGATATTGGCAAACTGATCACTTCCTTGGCTCCAAGGACAGAGGCCCGGAAGTGTTGTGCATAGGAACACGTGTGGACGATTTGGTTCACTCGAGTGATTACACTGTGTGATTGTGGTCAAAATCACACCATCCACGCAGTGGTCCAAGCAACTGGCCAAACACTAATCCAATCACACTTGAAGTTCTCCAGATAAGGAACGTTTTAAATAAGAACTGCTTAGGCAATGCCCTATCAGATGACCAGGAACCAATCAAAACCCTCAGCCAGATATATTATCCAAATTATAGTATGCCTGCCTGCCTATATAATAAGGATCAAAAGAACAACCAGAGGTTTGCAAAGCGATAGCATCCCAGCTGAATGATAAATCATTTGGAACCACTGCCCTCCAAATATTGTTATATCTTTCTACCTTAGCCTTGACAAACACACCCCTTTACTGGTGGTGAGTCTCTGTGAAGGCTAAGGCCGTGCTAAGGCTATGTAAAGCCATGCTGAACACATAACATTATCCCTGATTTCCAATATTGTGTCATAGAATCTAAGGCTGCTTATACACGACCCCTAAACTCTGGGGCAAATGGCTCCCAGCTCCGGAGCTTTAAAATGTTTCCCCACCAGCTCCGGAGTTTACAGGAAATTAAGTGCGACCCCGCCCACCTAAGCGCGACCCAGCGCACTTTTCAGGTACCTGCTCTTGGCAGGTGAAAATTCCTTGATGCGGATGTGCCGGGCTCTCCTCGCTTCTTTTTGTTGTTGTTGTTTTGCCTCCTGCCCCTTTAAGAGAAGGAATCAGGAAGTGACAGGGCTTGGGGCAGCTTCCACCGGCACCGGGAGGTAAGCCTTTATTCTTTTGTCCCTTTTTCCCCTCCCTCCCCTCACGCAGACAGGAGCAAGGAAGTGCGGAGGGGTGGGGACGGAGGAACAGCAACGAACCCCCAAGATCTCTGGTCCGAATTTAAGGGGCCAACGGATCTTAGGGGTCGTGTGAAAAGGCCCATAAAATCATCTTAGGGTCGGAAGGGACCTTGGAAGTCTTCTTGCCCAACCCCATGCCCAAGGCAGGAGATTTCATACCCTCCCAGACAAATGGCTGTCCAACCTTTTCTTGAGAACCTCCAGTGATGGGTTACTCACAACATAGGGAAGCAAATTGTTCTACTGTTTAATGGCTCTCACCATTAGGAAATTTATCCTTATTTCCAGGTGGGCTCTCCCTCTGATGAGTTTCCACCTATTGGTTCTTGTCATGCCCACAGGTCCAACTGAGAATAAATCCATGCCCTCTTCCCTGTGGTAACCCTTCTGGCATTGGAAGACTGCTATCATGTCTCCCTCAGTCAGGCTAAACATGCCTAGTTCTTTCCTTTTCCCACAATTAAAAAACATCTCAGTATTGTTCACAAAGTTCTCTCGTGGCACATTATCAGTTGCCCTCATAACAAGATACTGACTTGTTGGTTTTATTTTGTTTGCAGAGGATGGCCTGTAAGGCATTTACTTCACGTCTGTTTTGTCTCTGTTAGTGTTGCGCTTAGGAGCGGTACCAAAAATATTACTTCACATCTGTCGTGCAAGTACTGAAATTTGTCTCAACCACGCCCCTGGAATGGGTGCTAAGCGCGA
Organism: Phrynocephalus versicolor; assembly: GCA_023846285.1. Classification (NCBI taxonomy): domain Eukaryota; kingdom Metazoa; phylum Chordata; class Lepidosauria; order Squamata; family Agamidae; genus Phrynocephalus; species Phrynocephalus versicolor. Next base: position 3,328,851 of record JAHTLZ010000161.1, on the reverse strand, counting down.
CAATGCTGTACCTGGTGCTGGGGTAGGGTTTTCCCTTGTCACTCTTTGTCCCTGCTTTCTGTTCCGAGACAAGACACCATGTAGTGATAACTGTCACGCAACAAAACATTTGTTTCTCTCAGAAAACTGTGTCTGGGTTTTGTTTTGTTTTTTACTTTTTAGAAGCGAAATATTGAAAAAAGAATTGTTTAACCCCCCCCCCAAAAAGGACAAAGGAAGCTAGACAAATGCATTGTTTGTCATGGTACAAGACCGTGAGGTAACACTCGTCACGAGACAAGTTATCGCGACCATGGGAACACTGTAACAGGGACAAAACCACGTGATCGTGGGCGTGAAGTAACTGCCTATGTCTGTGGTCAGTTAGGACCAATAAAGTACTGTATTACAATACTGGTGTATGCCAACAATCTGGATCAGAGAGGTTGGTGTGCTTAAAGAAGGGGGCTAATGGACGTGTACCTGCTTTGTCCTTTCACTTGAGGGTGGCGGGGGGGGGGAGGTTTAGTTGCCTGGTAATTGCAGCAACAGCCACAGGGCCCGGGCTGCAGCTGTTTGGCTGCAACAAAACAGATTGTCATGTCTCCTTTTCATCTGAAGCACTTTTGCCTGGGGAGAAGGCGTCTGAGGGGGGGAAATCAAAGAACAGGAGTGGGTGGGAAATGGCGAGGGTGGCCCACCGCAGGAAGGGGCAAGGGTACTGACACCACTACCGCCAGGTTGACAAATAAATACATAACAATTAGCTAGGGCAACGGGAATGAATAATTAATTGCCATGAATAATTGAGAGGTGATTTCTTGACGCCACTGCGGCTGATCCTGGGGATTCTGAATGCTGATGGGAAAAGGCTCTCGGCAAAATCCACAAGCAAAAGAAAATGCAAAAGGATGAGTTTTGAGGGAGGTCCTTTCAACAGCCTACTTTGGAAATATACCAGTATTTTAAATAGATGGTTAAGTCACTATCTGTAACGTAATAATAGGGTTCCTTTTGCTGTTATGAAAAGCTCATAGAAATGTTGAAACGGAAAGGACCCAAAAGTTATTGCCAACTTAGACAGACAAACATATAGATGGGTAGATGCAAGCTAGCTGCTCCTGCTGCTGTGTTGTTGTTATGTGCTGTCAAGTCACCCCCTGACGTATGCATGGGAGATCTCCCAAACGTCCTCTTCTCAACTGCCCAACTCAGCTCTTGCAAACTCAAGTCTGTGGTTCTTTAGGGGAATCAATCTGTCTTGCATTTGCTCTTCCTCTTTTCTTGCTGCCTTGACCCTTTTCTCATGCTAGGAAAGCTAGCCTCTAATGTGGGTCAAACTGACAAGTGTAGTCAGGACAAATGGTAACGAGAAATTTCGCAGCCTCAGTATTTCACTGGCCCACAAACTTGCCATGATGAACATACCAGCGTGGTCTGATTTTGGAAACTGGGCAGTTGAGGGTTGGATTGGAGAGACCACCGAGAGTCCCAGGATCATCTCTGGGTAGGCTGGGAAAGAGACTGGCTGGAATTACGGAGAGCTGTTGCTGACAATCGGAGATGATAACATGGGCAAGATGGACCAGATGATCCAACCGCTTAATTCAATATCAAGTGACTTATCTATGCGACTCCTAGCTGCCCCTGTTTCTTGCCTGTGGACCAGGTGGACCAGCACCTGATGAGGGCCTTGGTGTCACATGGGTTAGAGGGAATCCTATCCAATCTTCTGATCTTCTCATTTGGAACACGGTTAGATCCACATAGCACATACATCTGGATCATGGAAACATTACATTTGGGGGACTCCAGCTTTTAGAAAGGCTACTGCCACATGGCCACCAAGTTGTTCTAAGAACAATCATCCAAAAAAGTAACTTTTGCAAGCTCTGCAACCTGGATCCTGTAGGTGTAGCCATCTTCCTTCTCGGGATGATCTGGCATTCGGGGGGCAGGGGAAATACTGTAATCTCACTTATTCACTCACCCCTCTGATGTTGATTATGTATTTTCTGCCACTATCAAAAATTAGTATGGGCCTCAGCTGTCCATCGTGGCACTAGGATGCATGTAACCGAAAGAGTCATTGGATATCCGAACTCTTGCTTTTTGTGACAAAGGCATAAAGAGGATCCAGATACGATCAAAATCGTTCAGCTTTTCGCTTCCTCCCTTGCTTTTCAAGTGGGTAAGCTGGCTGGTATATCACTGAGCCATTTACAAGCTTCAGGAGGAAGTGTGCGGCTCTTTCTAAAGAAGTGAAGCCGAGTCTTGATGACATTAAAGCTGTGTGACTGACTTCTTGGCCTTTCTGAAAATCTCTAATAAACCGTGCAACATCCGGCGCCTTGTGTTAGCCAGATGATACAAACCGCTGTGATTCCCACAAACACCTTTTAATTTGATGTAAGAGGATGATTTTTATTAGAGGACAAATATATAAATCATTGGTGCACCCCCTGAACACAGAAGTCTTGCCTGGTTTCAGGATCAAAACGGGATTGGGCCTGATTAGGAAGTAGATGGATGACCATGATAGAATAGCAGTAAATCTAATAAAGATTCCTACCTACTTAAAACCCATTGACAGGTACTGCTACCACTCAAGAATCATGGAATCATAGAGTTGGAAGAGTTGGAATTCCTCTGGCCTCAGTGCTCTGCCCTATGGTCTTCCTGGAAATATATAAAAGTGGAACAGGTGATACCTTTAGGCTACTACAAAATTCACAAAAAAGTTGCTAATATTTCTAGTAGCCTAAAGGTATCACCTGTTCCACTTTTGTATTTGGTTTCACTTATGATAGCTATATGTCTCCTTAACTTAACTTGTTTTAATTGGAAATACAGTATATACAAATCCCTCTAGCCCGTTCAGTTCAGTTTTGCCCATTCCTCTGAAGGCAGCACACATCCTTCATAATCTGTCCATCCTAGAGGATATAAATTTTACTACTTTGTGATAATTCCCGGAGTCTCCTACCCAGGTAGTTGGGAAATGGTAGGAGCTGTAGTCCAAAAAAATCTACATTTACCAATCTGCACTTTGTCCATCGAGCATAGATTATTGCGTACTGTATTTGTTTATAGTAAAACAGAAGAAAGAAATTGCATATGGTTTAGAAATGTGGATCCCACTCTCCGTCTTATGTTTGTTTAATTAATTAAGCCTGGAGGACCACAGGAATCTCTATGGTGCAGCCATGAAACATGGCAAACGGGTGTGTTGTGCGGCAGTTGAAAGAGTGATCGGAGTATATTCTGGTGGTGTCTTGTATTATATACCCATCCAACTCATATGCTCTGATGTTTCTCCCAGAGAGTCCATGCTGGCTTGCTTTAGAGTTCCAGGGCTGTTTCTCATCCTGCCAGCGGAAATGGCTGGGTGTGATGAGCATCGGGTGTAGATCTACATCTTCAGGACCATTCTTGGTGACACATAAAGGCAGGGCGGGTAAGCATTCACATTGCAATCAGATTTGCCTTTCCTTTGGAAATCACACTGGTCTAGCAGGATGCTGTGATGGCTCCCTGGTGGTTGTGATTAGACATGGGCACGACTCAGCGAAATTTTTGTTTCTGTTTCCATTTTTCATTTTCGTTACGCAACAAAAACGAAAACGAAAATTTTCCAAAAAACAAAACGGAAACGGAAACAAAATGAAAAACTTTGCTGTGCTTTTCGTTTTCGTTGGGGCAAGTACATTGAACTGAAAAGAATGCTAACGAAACAGAAATTTTTCGTTTCCGTTTTTGTTTTTTCGTTTTTGTTACGCAACGAAAACAAAAATGAAAATTTTCCAAAAAACAAAACGGAAACAGAAACGAAATGAAACAGACCCCTCAATGAAAAACAAAAAACGAAAAACCATTTTTTAAAGTCGTGCCCATCTCTAGTTGTGATATTGCCATGCACCCTCAACAGTGCAAGGATCTCGTGAAGTCACATTGCTTCCTTGGCATTTAAGCAGCCTTGGCATCTCCAGTAAGGACCTCAGCTTGGAAAAGAAGCTTTTCTTGTACTCCAGATCCTAGAATCTCCTCGGGCACCATGACTCTTAGGGACGGTAGTTAAAAAAAGAATCCCTTCATGCTCTGATGGAGATATTCCTATTGTGATGTATAGAGTGACAGTTATGGCTTTTCTTCATCAGGTTCAGCCATCCTGAATGGGTACTCCTGTTCCAGCATGAACCATGGGGGAGAAGCATGCCACTACATTGTTCTCCCTATATACCAGTAATCTATTCCATGTTTGCTTAGGCCCCAGTCCCACGTCCCTTTAAAAGCAGTTTAAATTACCAGATAAACTGTGTCTAAAAATGCCATCGCCACGGCCACCGGGCTTTTTGGAAAAAAAGAAAGAAAGAAAACCCAGTGATGCTCCCTTAAGCGAGGTTTCTGTGACTCACCCAAGAGGTAGGGAATTTTTTTCCTTGCTTTGAAAATCCAGCTTTTAAGGAGGCAGACGCCATGGGACCACGCAGATGATCCGGGTTTCTTTTTCTTTCTTTTTTCATAGCATCGGCCGGCTGTTCCTGGGGCCGATCGGCTATGTCTTTTTTAATTTCCCTGCACATCAGAGCAACAGGAAGTTCAATTGGGTGCTCTAAGCATTAATTTCCCCCAGCCAAGTGGTCCATTTTTTTTAAATGCTATCACCACCTGCTGGCCAAAGGGGCTGAATTGCACTTTAAAAAAAAAACAGCTTTGGACGTGGGAACTCCTGTCCCACATATTAAATCACGTGATGAGACGAAGAGGAAAAGCTGGACCTTCAGAAGATCAGGATCGAAACCCAGGTGTGACCTGGGTTTCCCCTACATCAGTGCTCTAGTAGCCATACGAACCTGAACAGATGAAATGTTTTCTGATTTTTAAAACTAAACAGAACCTGTTTAGTGCTGGTTAGGAAACTATCAAGAAGTACAAAGGAAATGCTTCAGCAGAGTTTATATGAGGGGAAAAAACAGTGAAGTATACCGACTTTCATTGAGTTTTTCCTTCACAGAGCATAGTGGCCCTCCAACTATCCAATTCGTGTTTCATCAGGGGCCCAGGGTCAACATTTATGGTTCATGGTCCATCACATTTGACAAACCACAAATTGGGACAAAGTGCCATTTTATCTGACCCAAGAAATAAAGCGGCCGGCATCACAGTTACACAAACTCTTTCTCACCAATGAAGAAGTCCTCACTGATGCTGAGAAGAATGCTCTTCCTCTTCCTCATCCCTATACGCGAGGATGACAAATGTGAGGAATTGATACCTCTATCGCCTTATGGTCCTTTAGAAGAACATCAAGAAGAACATGGAAGATTGGGAGCCAAGCAGTTGGTCCACACTCTTTCTGAATCACCCTTCCTCCCTCAATGACACCTTGCATTTTAAAAATCTGCAGAAACACATTGCATTTTAAAATTCAGCAGAAATGTGTAAGACAATTAGCAGTCCCGGTGAAACAGTGAGGATTTGGTAAAGCATGGTGGCTCAGTGGACTAAGGCTCCGAAAACTGTCGGCTGCAAAGTCGGCAGCTTGGCAGTTCAAATCCCGGGCGCCACACTGCGGAGTGCGCTCCCACTGATAACCCCAGCTCCTGCCAAGCCAGCCGTTCAAAAGCATGTAAATGCAAGTAGATAAATAGGTACCGCCATAAAAAGCGGGAAGGTAAAACAGTGTTTCCTTGCAGCCATACCGGCCACATGGCCATGGACTTGCACAACACTGGCTCTTCGGCTTGAATACGGAGATGAGCACCGCCCCAAGAGTCGGACACAACTAGCACACATGTGTGGGGGGAGCCTTTACCTTTATCTTTACCTCCTCCATAAATTCCACTGCTTTAATGGGTCTACTTTAATTGTGACTTATTACTGAATTTCAGACAAAAATATTTATTGAAATAAGGGATAAAAGAGAAAGAGAGAGAGAGATGGAGAAAGCTTCATTAAAGAAAGAACAATTGGGTGAGCACTCTTCACCTCCAGAAGCCACTTGACACATCATTCGGAGTTTTAATTCAGGCAATCTTCCATGAAAGGTAATGCTGTTATTAAGATTTTTACCACATAGACTGATGCTTTTAAAAAATATAATAAGATCCTCCTTGGAAGAGATTATACACTGCCGTTAACTATCTGATGACACATTGAGCCTTCGCAGATGGATTAATTTCTGTTTATGTTATGTTGTTAAGAGGCCCAAGAGGGTGCATCCTTTTTAGCTTAATACTTAAAAAGCTTGTCATGTTTTATTTCCATAGGTTTCCAGAGGGAAAAAGCTCTCTGCAGGGCACAAGAGATCACAGAGCGTCGCTCCAAACAAGATCCAAAAATGCTTTGTAAGCCCCGCTGGGCAAACCGGCATGCAAGCACCACTGAGATGCTCCTTCCCCCCAGCAGAGGTAGCTTGCTAAGAACTCCCAAGTCTTTAAAGCCAGATCTGGGAGGCTTCTGTATTGCTCAGAGAAGTTTCGTTGTTGGGTTTGGGCTTCTAGAAGCTTACATAAGAACATAAGAAGAGCCCTGCTGGATCACGCCAAAGGCCCATCTAGTCCAACTTTCTGTATCTCACAGTGGCCCCACCAGATGCGTTTGGGGGCGCATGAGACTAGATCTCTGTCTCCTGATAGCACTCTCCTGCATCTGGCCCTAGAAGTACCCCAGTTTTAAGCCTGGAGATTACACATCTCCATCGCGGTTTGCAACCTGTGATGGCCTTTTCCTCCAGGAATCTGTCCAATCTCCTTTTGAAGGCATCCAGGCCAGATGCCATCACCACACCCTGTGGCAGGGAGTTCCACAGACTAACAACACAATGGGTGAAAAAAATTCTTTTGTCTGTTCTTTCTCTCCCACCCCTCAATTTGAGTGTGTATGTCCCCTAGTTCTGGTATTTTGTGAGAGGGAGAAGAGTGTCCCTCTATCCACTTTACTCATGCCCTGCATGTACGTCTCAATCCTATCCCCCCTCAGGTGCCTTTTTTCCAGACTAAAGAGCCCCAAATGTTTTAGCCTTTCCTCATAAGGGAGGTGCCCCAGTCCAGGGAGTGAAGCTTGAAGCTGAAATGACTTCTCCCTCTGCTAGCTGGAGTTATCTGAGAGTTCGTCCATCCATTCCCCCACCACCACCTTCCCCACAAAAAAGGAACTCTTCCAGCCCGTGAGACACTTGCTTAACCTGAGCACTGCCTTGGAAGGTTAATGTCCAACTCCTTGCCCTTAATTCCTTGAGTTGAATCCAATTGTTCTCATCTAGCACACATTCCATTGAAATCGATGGAAGGTACATTGTAGGCTGAAAAAGTCCTGTTCATTCAATGAGCCTAGCAGGGACTAACAACTGAATATGGTAGACCCAGTAGGGAGTAGTGGATGGACGAGGACTCTGGAGACCGGAGGTTCAAATCCCCACTCCGCCATGGAGAACTCTCTGACGGGAGTAGAAATGGTAAAACCACTCCTTAAATTTCTCACGTACCTTGAAAGCCCAGAGTAGGCCAGTAGCTAGATAGGTGGTATATAAATCCAATAAATGAATACAAATAATAATAAAATAAATATTAGGGGTGCTACAGTAGGACCACCATATCCAACGATTCATTATCCACTGATTCAGTTATCCACGGTTGGCAGAGGGGAAAAAAGTTAAATAATTCAGCAGCCACAAAGCAAGCTATTGTTACAAACACCAGCTGTAAAGCAAGCTATTGTGACAAATAGCATCTGTAAAGCAAGCTACTGTCACAAACAGCAGTCATAAAGCAAGCTACTGTCTCAAAACAGCAGTCATAAAGCAAGCAACTGTCAGGAAACAGCAGTTTGGGTTTGGGTGGGCAGGCCTTCTCTCTTATCCACAGTTTTCATTATCCACGGGAAGGCCTGGAACCAATCCCCAGTGGATACCGGGGTCCTACTATATAAGTTGGTTCTGACTAGATTACAGATAGCAAATAGCCCAGTGGCTGCAGGATAACTGAACAGACCATAGGGATGAACACGGAATTTTAACTGTGCTTGCCTTTCCTATAATAAGAATTCTTCACATCTCTATTTGAGATGTACTACATACCTGGGTGCGTAGTTTGCATACTTGGCACATTGGCCATATTGGCTGGGGGATTCTGGGAGGTGAAGGTGAAACTTTCGCTCTGTACCTCATCAGGATTTCACTCTCTCTTAGCTCCTTGCAAATGCAGCAGGCAATGCTGCCCCGCTGTGAAGGCTGCAATAAGATTCAGTTGAACTCAGAGCAAGATTAATTTTCAGAGCACAGCTCCCAGAATCCCCATAGATTGCACATATTCGCATGCTGGGAATTACGAGCTCTTCAAACTTTGAAAAGTCATTGCACTCCTGGTCAACTACTGGATCTGGAATTGCAGAAAGGATGCATTTTTTTCTCTTTACCGCATGTAGCAAACTTCCAGAACACAGTCAGCCTGAAAAACTCACAACAACTATCCTCCTAGGCTCTCCCTCTAGTCTTCCCATACATGTTCAGTTCCCAATATTTCCAAGCAGTTTTATAAAAGCCCATGCTCCAAATTCTAGAAGGCCCCTCTGGTTGAGACGTACAAAATAATGCATGAGTAAAGTGGATAGAGGGACGCTCTTCTCCCTCTCACAAAATACCAGAACTAGGGGACATCCACTCAAATTGAGGGCTGGGAGAGTAAGAACAGACAAAAGCAAATATTTTTTCACCGAGCACATTGATATGGTGATGCCATCTGCCCTGAGTGCCCTCAAAAGGGGATTGGACAGATTCCTGGAGGAAAAGTCCATCACAGGTTACAAACCATGATGGAGATGTGTCATGTCTAAGCTTAAAACCAGTGTACTTCAAAGGCCAGATGCAGGGGAGTGGTATCAGGAGACAGAGATCTAGTCTCATGCGCTCCCAGAGGCATCTGGTGGGGCCACTGTGAAATACAGGAAGCTGGACTAGATGGGCCTTTGGCATGATCCAGCATGGCTCTTCTTATGTTCTTATGATAAAACATTGTAAGAACTTTGTGGCACAACTGTAGCCAAAACTCTGCTCATGACCTTGGATTCAATCCCAGGTAGCAGGCTCAAGGTTCACTCAGCCTTCCATCCTTCCAAGATCAGTAAAATGAGTACCCAGCTTGCTGGCAGGGGGTAATGTGTAGCCTGCCTAACTACTTGCAAACTGCCCAGAGAGTGCTTTAAGGGCTATGGGGCAATTTTCTCTACAGCCATCAAGCTTTGCTTTTGGTTTTACTAAAGTGGATCAACAGATAACGCAACATAGTCTAAGGGAGTCCCTCATGTTGTAGTTTGTCTCTCAAATGATTTCTTTAAAAAAATTAAAAGGCAAACAAGCTGTGTGACATTAAAAAAAAGGGGGGGGGGACAAAGTAAGCCCATGAGAATTGTAGGTCTTTGGTTTAAGTCTCCTGGACCCAGAATCAAACCACTGTGCCATACAGCTCCTCCTGGCTTTAAATGGTTTAAAAGAGGGACTGCTGAAGTGTCCAATTAAGACCTATTAACTGACCCTTTTAATAAGAATTTTCAGCCACAGAATCTCTTTATCACAGACTCATTTGAGAAATGAATACAGAAAGGGGAAAACAATATATCACTTTCAATTAAGACTGTCAAGCGATTAAAGCTGTTTTAGTCCATTAATGAAGTTGCTGGTAATTGATTCATTGATCAATTCATCAACATTTTTAAAAAAAAATCATGACCACAGGATTTTAATGCGACCCCAGAGGGTTCATTCAATTGACCCCAGCACGCATACACATGAGGGAACCCCCGTTGAATCTGCCATACAAAAACATCCCTTTCAGACCCAGTCACACTTTGAAATAAAGGAAGAAATTTCAAAAAGAAAAACACAATGAACTTGAAATTGCCTTGGGAGCATCCCAGGGGGAAAGGGGGATAAACAATGTTTGCTACTTGAAAAAGTCACCACTTAAATAATAAAATCTTACCCCTCGATCCTATGCATCTCAATTTAGAATCTCCCCTACTAGGTTCAATAGGGCTTAGTTCCATGTAAGTATATTTAAGACCATGCATTATGTCAGTTTAGCTGGCACATATTGGTGTGTATGACCTATGCCCCTTTGAAGGGCTGGGATGTGAAACCCTATAGACGGCTTCAGATACAGCTTCACAACAGCCCTGCTGCTTCCTGTCTCATCTATCACAGCCGTACCTGGTGAAAATCATCTTGCCAATAACTGTACATCTCAGATTAACTTCCTGGCAAGCAGGATCCTGCCATATGTTTGAATTTTTGGTACTTGCCACAAAGAAGCAGAATTTGCCCATGAAAGCTTGCAATGGATTTTTTTATTTTATTTTTATTAGTGGCCTATAAAGGGAATTCGCTGCCTAGATGCCCTAAGTCAGGCCTGCCCAAAGTCCGGCCCGGGGGGGGGGGAGCAAATCCGGCCCGTCAGGCCATTCAGAGTGGCCCGCAGCTGGCTGGCCTGCCCCTCCCTCCCCCTCCTTTGCTTATGGGTCAGTGGGTGGGGCTTGCAGTGGGATGGCAAGGTTGGGGAGCAACCGGCCCCTGACACATTCTCAGCCACCAAATCTGGACCTCCATACAAAAAGTTTGGGCACCCCTGCCCTAAGCACATCCGATCTTGCCTGATTTCGGAAGCTAAGCAGGGTCGGCCCTAGTTAGTACTTGGATGGGAGACCACCAGGGAATACCAGGTGCTGTAGGCGCCTGGAGTAGGAACTGGCAAACCACTCCAGTATTCCTGCCAAGAAAACTCCATGGACATGGAGTCACAAAGAGTCGGTCACGTCTGTAATGACACAACACACACACATAAAGGGATTTCCATTTATATTTCGTAATGGCCACATGGCTCCTCATAAGATCCCGTTGCCTTGCTTTCGATAATTAAGGTAGGTGCCATAAACAATCTCCTTCCCTCCCTCTCTTCCTCCTAGCCTGCTCCTTCCTATCCAGAAGACAGAAAGGGAAAAATATCTCTGAACTCATTCTTTGCAGAAAGAAAAGCAAAGCAAAAGCAAAGTGTTCTGCTTATATACCGCCCCATACCACTTCAAGTAGTCTCTGGGCAGTTTACAGTTTTAATTACAGAATGCAGGCTACGCAATGCCACCCCCACCCCAGCAACCTGGCTACTCATTTTACCGACCCCGGAAGAATGGAAGGCTGAGTGAACCTTGAGCCAGGGCCGGTGCTAGGTTTCTTTGCGCCCTAGGCGAGGGGCAGGCAGCGGGCGGGTGGGGCATGGGGTGGGGTGAGGCGGTGGGTGGTGGGGGGGCAGGGTGGTGGGGGGGCGGGGGCAGGGAGGGCAGTGTGGCAGGCAGTCAGGGCAGGTGCTGGGAGTACATCCAGAACTGAGCGAGAGCTTCATGTTGTCTGGGTGGTTCTCCAGAGCCTGTCATCCAGATGCTTTGAACTTCAGTCCCCAAAAGCTCCACCCAGGATGGTTACCGGTCAAGGGCTGTGGGAACTGAAGTTTAAAAAATATGGATGGCCAAAAACTGAAAGCCACTGGACAACCCAACCTCCCAAATCCCTTTCAACCCTAAAGTTCTATATCTGCCCAGAGATTGGTGTGGTTACATAACATCAAGTTGTGTATGAGTTATGGTGACCCTATTTCAGTGTTGGTGAACCTACGGCACAGGTGCCAAAGGTGGCTCTCGGAGCCCTTTCTGTGGGCACCTGACATCTCCCCTTCACAGCCACCTGTACTCAGGTTAAATGGCTGTATTGGCACTTTGCAAAAAAAAAGTGGGTTTTGAATCGCAGTTTGGGCACTCAATCTCTAAAAGGTTCACCATCACTGCCCTATCTCCAAAATGTCCTCTCCTCAACAGCCATCTATGCTGGAATAAACTTCTTTCAGAGGTTTGTCAGGCACCATCCTTCTCAGTTTTAAAGAAATTAATAACAACTCAATTATATAAAGCTGCCTTTTATTAGTTTTGAACCATTGTCCTGACACATTCAAATTTGTTTTAATTTGTTTTGTTTCTTCTGTTTAAAGGCAGGTTCATTTACCTAGTTGACAAGGTTTTTATTGTATACTATTACATTTACTGTATATTGTAATTTTGTACCCTCTGATGGCAGTGATGACTTGATGTGTTGGCCCAGAGAGGTGTTCACACTAATGGGAAGGTGTGCAACTTGAAATAATAAATAAATAATATATAAATAATAAACATCCTAAAGTGTTAGGAGAGAGAGAGAAAGAGCACTTAGAGTGGCTTATTTTGACACTACGCGGTAAAATGCTCAACGTGCACTGTCAAACATTTTTTAAAAAAAACAGACTGAGCTGTATAGAACTGCATATGCTCATTTACCTGTACACATGTAAAATGAGATGTGGCTTTTATCATTCAAATCGAACAATACAACTTGTTCAGTTGTGGAAAACAGTGACCCAGTGTGTCACTATGTGTCTGCTGAGTTTTCGGTCCAGGTAAGACCAAGGGCGTATCTGGGATGGGGGTGAAAGGGTGCATTTGCCCTGGGTCGCAGCAATCTGGGGGTGCCTGGAGGGGCAGCAGGAGGAAGCCGTGCATTAATAGACATTACATTAAAACTACAAGATAATGTGAGCAGTTAAAGGAGAGTAAAGTTCCGTGTAAAGTTATGAGGGATGGAAACTAACATTGAAAACATAGTGTCAATGTAATCATATACGTTTTATAGAGATATTCGAACCAATCTTATATCATCAGTAGTTTACAAATATCCAGGGCACTCAGGTCATTTTTATATTTCCTTGTTGTTGTCAGATACTAGTGTTGCTGTAACTTATAATGTGGCCAGGTTTTGTACAGCAGCAATTAAAATTCACCAGGCAAAGACTGGTACCACCAATATGTAACTCAGATCTTTTATGCTATTGCTTTTATCCTTTTTTCTATATACTGTATGTGGGTGTATGCATGTGTATAGTGGGTTGTATGTTTGTGTGTATATGTATACATATTTTTATTATATATTCATATTTTATAACTTTTCCTCTTAAAATTATTTTATATCGGTTTTATTAACACCAATGTTAATTCTGCCCCATATTGTGATACATCCTTATTTTGGTCTGTGATGGGCCTAAAAATGAATTATATTTTATTCTTTTCCGCTGGTCAATGACCGTAATAACAACTTGGATTCGAGCATTCTGCTTCTATTAATTCACTGAGCAAAATCATTCTCTTTCTTCGAACCCATCTCCCTCATGGAAGAGCTGCTCCCATGTACAAAATCCCCCTTCCGCTGCCAACAGAGCAGCGACAAAATGGCCAGATGTGTAAGTATCCATTTTCCCGATATATAAACTGCCCCACGCATTACACTGAGAGTAGGTGGGTGGAATCCCCTTGAAGACCACCCGAGGAGTAACTGGAGCTCCCCTTATAGCAAGCATGTCCAAACTTCAGCCCTCCAGATGTTTTGGACCACAACTCCCAGAATTCCAAGCATGCCCTAAGCACATCCGATCTTGCCTGCTCTCGGAAGCTAAGCAGGGTCAGCCCCGGTTAGTACTTGGATGGGAGACCACCAGAGAATACCAGATGCTGTAGGCGCCTGGAGTAGGAACTGGCAAGCCACTCCAGTATTCCTGCCAAGAAAACTCCATGGACATGGGGTCACGGAGAGTCGGTCACGGCTGTAACGACACAACACATTTCCAATGGCAAAGAAGTGTGGGGGTTGTGGTCCAAAACATCTGGAGGGCCGAAGTTTGGACATGCCTGCCTTATAGTATATTCCTGCTTGGAGGACCAAATAGAAAACTGTGCCCATCAGGTCTGCCAAGGCAGAAGCTCCATCCCTAAGCGCTGCTTAGTGCCTCATTCTCAGATCCTCTCTCACTTCACTCTGGTGCAAGGACACCTGCCTGGACAAACGTCCCAGAGACCCTGGACTCAAGAGGCCACTAACTGGGGCCCCAGTGAGTAAAATGTTATATGGGTGGCCCTGCCTTGGGCTGGGTTGGTTGGTTGGTTGGTTGGTTCTTCCTTTTTCAGAGCTTTCTGTCTCCTCCCCCCCCCAAAACACACACACACACACACACACACACACACACACACACCAGAATTGGTTTACCAAA
>JAHTLZ010000161.1:3286337-3308761 GCA_023846285.1 Phrynocephalus versicolor | reverse complement strand
ATGACAAAATGAAGAATTTGCATCCCTGTCATCTACCTAGAAAAAATGCATTTACTTATTTGTTCATTTTTATTTAAATTGACTGGTAGCTTTCATTGTGTGGCAGCTTTCATTGTTTACCAAGCTGCCAACTGTCTCTGGTCCACATTTAAAGCAAAGAGGCTTCTCTGTGCACAAAGCTTCGTTGGGTAGTTGTTGAAAACCAGAAGTGCCTTATGGATCTCCCGAAACCACTTCTGGCCAAGGAAGCCCAATGGAGGCCCGCTTGGATCAGTGCCAGGCCTGGGGTAAGTGCAGGAGACCTGTTGAAACTGAACTAAGAAACATGCCAGCAACCAGCAAAGATCTCCTAATGCTGTCAGGACATCTGGCTTTTTACAAAGGTGGAAAACATCCTGCTCTACTCCCTTTTTACAGAAAATGACCAGCTTGGGAGATGACTGTTGAACCCTGGTGATGGGATGTCAGGATCACTGCCTCTGGCTCTTGGAGATAAATCAGGAAAGAAATACAGTGGTTCTCCGCCCTTTCGCGGTTCCTATACTGCGGTCCTGGTATATCGCGGGTCCGCAGTATATGAAAAAAGGCTCCCTGGGGTAAGGAGGAAAGGCCTTCCCAGGCCCCAAAAGTGCTTCCCTGCAAACTGGAAGTGACGTCCGGTAAACCAGAAGTGACCTCCAGATCACAGAAAGCACTTTTGGGGCCTCTGGAGGACTAGAAAACCCCTTGCAGGCCCATTTGGGGCAGCACCAGGCCTGGGGTAAGTACAAGAGTCCCCAGAGAGCCAGCCCAGTCCCAACCTGACCCAGCATCCGCATATGGCGGATTTTCAATTATTGTGGGTTGGGTTGGGTCCCTAACCCCTGCGATAGGTGGGGATTTACTGTACCATTTTCAGATGTAGTCGCCTCCTTCTAGAAATTCCTCACTAAGGATGTTCCAAAAGATCTCTCATGCCAAGATTTAAATGCCAGATTAAGGGTAGTTCTTGGAATGTTCCATCAAGAAATAACTATAGATTATTTCAAGGAGGTACTGGGAAGGAGTATTTTCAGAGGAGGGGGCAGGATCCATCCTCAGTCAACCCAGAGTGCAGGACATGCAACAATGGGCTCAAGTTAAATGAAAGCAGATTTCATTTACTATCAGGAAGAACTTCCTACCTGTTAGAGAAGTATGACAATGGAACCCATGACCTTGAGGGGAGGTGGGGAGCTCTCCAATGCTGGAGGCATTCAAGAGAAATCCAGACAACCATGTCTGGCAGTGGCAGATAATCCTTTGATTTGGATCCCTGCCTTGAGCAAAGGGTTTGATGGCTTTTTAGCCCCTTTCCAACTTCATGATTCTATGATCATTACATATTGTAATAGGCGGTTATTTCACGTCCGTTTTGTCTCTGTAAGTGTTGCGCTTCGGACTGGTACAAAAATATCTTACTTCACATCCGTCGTGCAACAGCTGAAATTTGTCTCTACCACGCCCCCAGAGCAGGATCAGAGTGTGACAATACTTTACCTGGCGCTGGGTTGGGGTAATCTCTTGTCACATTTGTTCCTGGTTCCTGTTCTGAGACAAGGGACCGTGTGGTAACAACCAAGTGTCCACATAATGGACAACGGCTGAAGCAGCATTCGACATTAGTTTCCCTATGGGAAACACCATGCAGCGCAAATGCTTATTAAAGAAAGTACTGGAAATTCTGTAGCATTGACGTATAAATCCCGGAAGACCAGTAAATAGAAATACTGAAAATGTTTTATTTATGATATTTTTTAAAAGGGTTAAGAAAGTGAGACAAGTTCAGAATTTGTCACAGAACAAGACCATTAAGTAACAGTTGTCGTGAGACAAGTTATCACAACAGTGAGAAAACAGAAACAGGGACAAAACAGGGACAAAACCACATGATCGCGATCAACACTGTCACAGTACAAAACTAGTCGCGGAACAAGGAACGACGTGAAGTAACCACCATAGTTACCATTTTTAAAGCAACTCTTTGCTTTCCTCATTACACTAAATTTGCTAAAATGGTTACATAAGAACATAAGAACATAAGAAGAGCCCTGCTGGATCAGGCCAAAGGCCCATCTAGTCCAGCTTCCTGTATCTCACAGCGGCCCCACCAGATGCGTCTGGGAGCTCACGAGACTAGATCTCTGTCTCCTGATCCCACTCCCCTGCATCTGGCCCTTGAAGTACCCTGGTTTTGAGCCTGGAGATTACACATCTCCCTCATGGTTTGTAACCTGTGATGGACTTATTTCCACTCACTTAAGGAGACAAGTAAGAATGCTAGAAGGCACCAGACGGTTATGGAAAATAAACCTAAATGGGGGTCTTTCCACATATGTATAACTAAGAAACTACTGTCATGAAAGGATTAGATTAGTATCTCTAATTATGCTACAGTTAGTTACACTGTCGCTATTACAAAAAGAAAGAAAGAATTAATTAGAAGGAACTGCAAACTGTTAAGTAATTATGCCCAAGCACTGATGAATCATTTGGGATGTTATGTCTGATTTTAAGTGAATGGATGAAAATATGTTTCTAATCCTAGCAGGCTACAGGGCGTCCCCTTTAATTCCTCGGCCTTTAGCGTACACGTACACCCAGAGCACCCATCCCTATATGTCATCCCTGTGCGTCTCTGACTTAGAGGGTTGAAGCTGTCTGTTAACCATAGTTAGACAAGACCCCTGAAACAGAAGAAGTGGAGGGGGAGTGATGGAGGTAAACAGCTTCCTCGCCCACCATCTTAATTCTTCTCATTCCTCACCTCCAGCTATGTCTTTTAAATATCAAGAATCTCAGTGCTCAAAATATAAACAATGCTGCCTCTCAAGTTTAGGTATTAATGTTTGCAACATCAGTGCAAACCTCCAATCAAGGTGCAAGAAGGGGCAAGCTATAGGTCAGTAGGGGAGGACTCTCCTCGCATGCAAACATTTCTAGCTTCAGTTTCTGACTAAGTTGGATTTTGTTAGCTTTGGGATAATCTACCCAAAGAACGTTCTTCTCCCTTGCCACAATGGATGGAGAACTCTGCCCTTTGAAGAGTACACCCCCTCCCGGTCCCCATTATGCTTCTGGGCTGCAAATGGCTGATTGATTTTATTGCTGTGGCAAAGAGCTAAGAATATGAACTCCTCTGCGCACCAGAATGTCACCAGTGCAAGTTGTATTGTAAATACCCACTGACATGCTGACTCCATTGTACGTGCAAGAGCTGTAAGAGGCTATTAATTTCATTATTGCTCAATCAGCAGCGAGCGCAAGTGCCACCGTAACCCTCAAGCCGCTCAGCTAATTTTGACGAAAAAGATGTAAATGCCACCAGGAGAGTTCAGAACTCAATGGAAACAGGCAGGGCTGTGCATGGTGTTACTCACCTGTGCCCTATACTTAGAAATACAAGAACCCCATTCTCAACAAGCTAAGGGAATGTCTAATTCTTAACTAGTCCAACCACCGGTTAGGTTTCTTATACGTTTTGACGATTACAGCTGATATTAAGTGAATGAAACAGTATTCTCAATGCAGGTTGGTCGCAAGGTGTTCCCTTCAATTTCGAGGAGTTCAGGGAGAAAATTGCTGAATGCACTTCTATACCCCTTTTTTCCCAATGAACGGACCCAAGATGGCTCATGAATCAAACGTGCAGTTAGAAAATGGGGGTAATTGGCTCAGTAACACCATGAGTGAGAAGGATCTTGGAACTGTTGTAGACGGAATGCTGCTTATGAGTCAAGAGGGCAATGTGGCTGCAAATAAGGCAACTGTTGTTTTAGATTGCATTAATAGAAATCTCATGTGGCACTAACCCCCTCTATTCAGCACTGGTTAGGCTCATCTAGAGCACTGTGTTCAGTTCTGGACATCGTACTAGAGAAGGGCAGGAACCGAAAAAAATGACAATTCATTTGGGTTCAGTTTGTTTTAAGGTCCGTTTTGTTTTGTTTTGTTTTTAATGACTTTTTTTGAAATATTTGTTTCATTGTTTCTTTTGATTCGTTTTTCGTTTTTCTTTTCCTTCAAGCACCGACCACACGGCCCCTGGGGCCCAGTCGACATTTCTTTTATTATTTTATTATTTATTTTAGAGCGCCGACCCGGCCACCCCTGGGGCTGGGTCAGTGCTCCTCTGTGTGTGTGTGTGTGTGTGTGTGTGTTTCTTTGGCGGTCCAGTGCCTCCTTTTTTTGTTTTGTTTTTTCAAGTGCCCTGGGGCCGGATTGGGACTGATTTTGTTTTTAATTTTTAATTTTATTTTTCATTTTAGAGGGCCGACCCGGCCACCCCTGGGGCCAGGTCAACACTCCTTTTTAAATTTAATTTTATTTATTTATATATTATATTATTTTATTTTATTTTTACTGCCAACCACGTGGCCCGCGCTACAGCTGTAGCACGGGCTGGTCGGCTTTTTAAAAAAGTTTTACTTTTGTTGGCCTGCGCACCAGATTGTTTTTTTTGGGGGGTTGGGGGGCTCGTGGGCCAGTTCAGCAACCTGCGGGCCTGTACCGGGGCCGACACGCTGTATCTTTAATTTAATTTAATTTAATTTAATTTTTATTGTTTTTTGGGGGGGTTTACTGGCCACCACGGCTGCCTACCAGCTGTAGCACAGCCAGACAGCTTCTTTTTCTTCCTGGAGCCCCCTACCTGCAGCCAGGAGGACCAGACCAGGAAGAGGACCACTCCAGGACCCAGGTAGGAGACACTGGCAAACAAAACGAAGCAAAATGAAACGGAAATTTCAGTTTGGTTTTGTTTCGTTTCATTTCTCTCAGAGGGGGCAGTTCGTTATTGATTTTGTTATGTAACAAAACGAAGAACGAAATGAACCAAAAGTTCATTTTGTGCTCATCTCTACTGAAAACCAAGCCCTATGAGGAAAGAACTGAAGGAACTGGGCATGTTTTAGCATTGAAAAAAGAAGACTGAGGGGAGATATCATAGCCCTTTTCAAATACTTGAAAGGTTGTAATCCATAGGAGGGTCAGGATCTTTTCTCAATCATCCTGAGCGCAGGACACATAAGAGTGGGCTCAAGCTACAGGAAACCAGATTTCAGCAGAATATCTGGAGAAACATCCTAACTGTGCAGCTTCTCCAGCTTCCTCTACCTCTGTGACCATTCTGGTGACTATGGGAAGCCCACATGCAGGTCTTGCAGGCCAGAGCTTTGTAGAGAGAGAAGTCATCTTCTGTGCTTGCAGCTCTGGAAATCCTAAATAAAGAAGACTCCAGAATTACGTTGTCTTCCAAGTGTTTGTGTCAGGATTTTCTGATGTGGAGACTGGGCTGTTGGGTCACACAATATCTACAGTTCATGACAGGCAGGTGAGGTAAAGAGCAGTTTGCAACAGTCTAATCTTCAGTAGTCTTTTTGTGTTTGCTGGAGGTGAACAACAAGTGTACAGAGGAGTCACTCAATTTTACTTCTCCCACACTGCAATTGCTTTATTCTTTGGTGTTTCCATCCTATTTACATAGACAATCTGCATTATTAAAACAAAGCAAACAAACCTTTAAGCTATTCTCCCTGGACGTCTCCGACTAATCCAACCTCGCACGGATTCTAATCTGTAACTTTAAGATGTATTAGTTGTAATGTAGACTGTTATCTCACCTGGGGAAGATCCTGATCTACTGAAGGTCTGGCTTTTCCTCTTCCTCTGATCATGTGACAGAAGATGTGGGATAGCAGTTCCCATGAAGAAGGAAGTAAAAACAGGCTATCTGAGCAGCGTGATGGGGGAATAAAAAAGGGGGGGGGGAGAAAAAAGCACCAGGCCAGCCGGAGGACCAGCTGGCTGGCGCTGGGGGAGGGGAGTAAAAAAATAGCGCTGATCGGCCAGCTGGCTGGCGCTAGGGGGTGAGGGGAATTTAGGGGGGGAAGTGCCAGATCAGCTGGAGGACCAGCTGGCTGGTGCTATGAGGGGGAAAAGAAAAGAAAAGAAAAGAAACCCGGATCATCTATGTGCTCCCACAACATCTGCCTCTTAAAAAGGTGGGTTTTTAAGTGAGGCAAAAAAATCCCTACTTCTCTGGTAGGTCTTGGAAACCTCGCTTAAGGGGGCGTTACCGGTTTTCTTTATCTTTTTTTTTTCAAAAAGCCTGGTGGCCGTGGGGAAGTTAAGAGAAGCCAGCTTTCAGCTGAATATCAGGAAAAACTTCCTTTACTGTTAGAGTAGTACAACAGTGGAACCCATGACCTACCTCAGGGGGAGATGGCAATGGAACCTATGACCTCAAGAAGTGGTAAATGCTCCAAAGCTAGAGGTATTCAAGAGGAATATGGAAAACCTCCTGGCAGATAGCCTTTGATTTGTATTTCTTCATCAAATGAGGTGTTGGAATTGATGGCCTTAGAGGCCCCTTCCAATATCACTATTCTATGATTTTATGATCTTACTGTAAATGATAAATGTAACTGTAGAGCAGTGTTTGCGAACCAATGGCACGGGTGCCAAAGGTTGCACTTGGAGCACTTTCTGTGGCCACCCGACATCGCCCCTTCGCAGCCACCTGTATTTAGGTTAAATTGCTGTATTGGCACTTTGAAAAAGATTAGTGGGTTTTGAATCGCTACACATTGCCCCCCACCCCCCAGCAAGCTGGGTACTCATTTTACCAACCTTGGGAAAATGGAAGGCTGAGTCGACCATCAGCCGGCTACCTGGGATTGAACCCCAGGTCGTGAGCACAGTTTTACTTGCAGTACAGGCATTAACCACTGTGCCATGCTGGATCAGGCCAAAGGCCCATCTAGTCCAGCTTCCTGTATCTCACAGTGGCCCCACCAAATGCGTCTGGAAGCGCACGAGACTAGGTATCTGTCTCCTGATACCACTTCCCTGCATCTGGCCCTTGAAGTACCCCAGTTTTAAGACTGGAGATGACACATCTCATCGTGGTTTGTAACCTGTGATGGACTTTTCCTCCAGGAAAAGTCCATCGTGTTATGAAACAATGAGAAACACTTAACAAAGCAAAATGAACCTCACCTGGTTCACCCCAATAGGTACTTCTGGGGCTTTCCTTGGGAAACCTCTTTATTTATGTATTTATTTATTTGTTTGTTTGTTTGTTTATTCATTCATTCATCCATCCATCCATTCATTTATCTATTCATTTATTTATTGGGGGATCACTAAACAGTATATAAATGGCTACGGAGTACCATTTTTGAACCATCTCTACTAGTGGGTTCTGACTGTGGCAAAGGGTGAGCCCTCTTCCGTAAACCTGTCCCAATGGTGTAAAGAGCAGAATAGTCAGATATGATCAACAGAATCCAGGCTCAGGACCTCTAACATCTTACAGAGAAGGGCACATTACTGCTGTCCTTCCAAGGAGGGTTCTCCCCCATCATGTTACAAATTATTCAGGAGATATTTAGCTGTCATTCAGTTCCATCAAAGGAGACAAAAAAAAAAAAAACCTCTTCCGCTTGAAGTCACCGCAGATTCATCAGTGTCTGTCCAACGCCTGTCACTCGCACACTGCCCAGCTCATTCATATTAAAAACATCTGGCTCCACAGGGTTATGATAACAGATATGATTTTAAAGAAAAACAGATTACTGAAAAATATAACAAAAGGTTAAGAGAAAATGCAGCTTAGAAGCAAATTCCTTTAAAAGAGGCCAGTGTGGAATACTAAATCTGGCCTCTTTGGCTGCGCAAGAAATTTCAAAACAGACATGCAGGTTGTGCTGCTGATTCAAGCTCGTCTAAAGAATGAACGATGCACAGTTTCATCCAGCAAGAGCTGGTCTAAAAACTAGATGCTTCCTGTTTCTAAGGTTTGATATTTCCTCAGGTATGAGAAACCAAAGAGATCAAGAACCTTGGGAACTAAACAGATGAATAGCTTTTCAGTCTCGTCTCTAACAACAGATGTTCAAATCACAAAAACAGGTGTTGTGCCGTTACAGTCGTGACCGACTCTTCGTGACCCCATGTCCATGGAGTTTTCTTGGCAGGAGTACTGGAGTGGCTTGCCAGTTCCTACTCCAAGCACCTACAACACCTGGTATTCCCTGGTGGTCTCCCATCCAAGTACTAACCAGGCCCGACCCGGCTTAGCTTCCGAAATCAGGCGAGATCGGATGTGCTTAGGGCATGGGGATGTTCCAATCCTTCACCAGGACCTGCCACATGCCATTCCTCCCTCGAAACCAATAGTGTACGGACAAGTGATTCCTGTTTCCTGAAAACTTTCCTTAAACCTGTGATTCCAACCTTGGCTCCCCAGATGGCTCTTGGACTAAGACACCCAGAAGCCTTCACCACTAGCCGTGGTGACTAGGATTCCTGAGACTTGTAGTTCAAGAACATCTGGGATCGCAAAGGTAGGAACCACTGGCTTAAAACAAGCCCTGATGGTTCTATTTTAATACAGAACTGCGCATCCTGCAGGCTTCAATGAGTGTGGTAACAAGTTCTTCTTAATTTAAAAAAAAAAAACACACTTTAGGGGTGGTTGGGGGAGCTCCTGGTAGAGGCTTCTTCCTTACAAAATCAGGTGGACGCTTCTTGTAGTCAGTGGCCATGTTTTGCCCATCCTGTTATAAACTCATTGATCTTCCGGCATTGTGCTGCCGGTATGGGGAACCCCAGGGATGGTGCTGAGTTTTAATCTGGGGAGGGTCTGGGACCTGCATTCCCTAAAAGAGATTACAAGAAAAGGAGGGCAACTGAGAGAGTATGGCTCCAGGTGTAATTCTTAATAAATGTAGACATTTTTTCCAAGCACAGAAAGACAGTAAAATAGGAGAGGGGGGGCACTTGCTTGGATGTCAATAAATAGAATTTTGTATACACTAATAACGAGAAGTGTGCAATCAGTTTGGCAAAACCCGAAATCAAACCCGGACACTCTGAACTAATTCTGATTGTGCCCGAAATGAGCTAGATTAGTTCAAATTGAGTGGAGATCATCTTGAACAGCTTAGGACTCTCTAAGCAATTCAGATGCTAAAAGAAAGCCAATTTCTCTTGAAAATATCACAAAAGCAGCAACGTACAAGGAAAATGCCAGAATAATACCAAAAGCAAAGCAAAGCAAAGTGTTCTGCTTATATACCGCCCCATACCACTTTAAGTAGTCTCTGGGCGGTTTACAATTTTAATTACAGTGTGCAGGCTACACATTTCCCCCCCCCCAGCAAGCTGGATACTCATTTTACCGACTTCAGAAGGATGGAAGGCTGAGTGAACCTTGAGCCTGCTACCTGGGATTGAACCCAGGTCGTGAGCACAGTTTAGCCACTGCGTCCTACCAGTAGGATGGCAGGAGTTATATGCAGGAAACTCTACTGCACTTTCTAATCACAGTGTTTTCATGGAGGGACTGTGTGGCATTCATGAAGCTACAGTACCTATTTGATTATCTCATGCAGTTCTTCATTACTTTGGTTTTGTTCAGCTTACAGCAGCAAATTACACAAGCCTTATGCAGACACTCTCATGATTATTTTTTATATTATTGTAAACACATGCCGATATAATTTAATTTGTTTTATCATTAACTGTTGTCTATTGTTGTGTTCTGTTGTGAATTGGACAGGGTGGTCACTGGCCAGATATGTGATAAACTAAAACAAAAAAAATTGTTGTTGATGTCTTCAAATTTCAAGCATGCCTCCCTGTTTCCACGAATCACCCTCCCAAAATGTACAATTGTTTTAATTTTCCAAGGCAAAAACAGAGGATCTGGAACTGGAAAAGGTGCAGAAGAGAACAACTAAAATGATGACTGGGCTGGGGCACCTCCCTTATGAAGAAAGGCTAAAACATCTGGGGCTCTTTAGTCTGGAAAATAGGCACCTGAGGGGGGATAGGATTGAGACGTACAAAATAATGCAGGGCATGAGTCAAGTGGATAGAGGGACACTCTTCTCCCTCTCACAAAATACCAGAACTAGGGGACATCCAGACAAATTGACGGCTGGGAGAGTAAGAATACACAAAAGAAAATAGTTTTTCACCCAGCACGTTGTTAGTCTGTGGAACTCCCTGCCACAGGATGTGGTGATGGCATCTGGCCTGGATGCCTTCCAAAGGGGATTGGAGAGATTCCTGGAGGAAAAGTCGCTCACAGGTTACAAACCATGATGGAGATTTGTCATCTCCAGGCTTAAAACCGGGGTACTTCAAGGACCAGATGCAGGGGAGTGGTATCAGGAGACAGATATCTAGTCTCGTGCGCTCCCAGACGCATCTGGTGGGGCCACTGTGAGATACAGGAAGCTGGACTAGATAGGCCTTTGGCCTGATCCAGCATGGCTCTTCTTCTCTTCTTATGCTCGTATGAAGATTTGGATTGCTCTAAGTCTATAGTTACTTTTGGATCCCTATTGGATCAGGTCTCAATCAGTCCAGACCGAGCCAGTCACATATCCAAATAGCTAAATCGCTTTTCTAATGGAATCAGGTTAACGTCACTCAGTCTGAAAAATAACAAACTGGGTTTTCCGCGTAGCAATTCCTACAAAACTATGAATAATGTCCACATGTGAGTTGGGGGGGGGGACCAGAGCTTTCTGCCCAGAAAGACAGATCTACATACAGTGGACTCTGATATAAGAAACGGTTTGTATGACATAAAATTTGTAAAACTTACAAAATTCAGGAGATAGGGGAAATTTTGCTTAACAGAATAATCTATGGCGCACGTCTGTACAACATAAAAATGGTCATGATTAGGGCTTACTCTGTTTTCAGTGCATTCCTTTGGGAAACTTGGATAAAGGACATTTTGCTTAACATAATTTCATTTGGAACGAATTAAATCCTTTATACAAGGTACCACTGCATCTGTTTCATATTCTCTCCTGTATCCTGTTTGAGAACACAATTGCAAGATACTTCCTGTTGTTGTTTTTTAAAGCCCTGAACCATCCACCTTTGCACCTCCTCCTACCTGTTGATAGCATGACCCAAAAGACAGCATACTTGCAACCTAAACATCATTCCACCCTGAACAGTCCTTCAGGGTTAACCAGCTGATGCAACCCTGCATTACCACTTGGCAGAATCGTTCATGCTTGTGTAATGATTGGGAAGAGTTCAGATAATGTGTATTTTAGTCCATCCGATCAGAGGCGAAAAAGGAGGATCAGCAGAACAGACGTGGAAGTGATTTTTTTTTTTTACATACGCTGCATTGTAATTACGGTCCAGAGAAGCTACCGTTCCGTAGCAACAAGTCATTTTCTGCATCATTGGTCTGTCAAAGTAGCTTTCTGCCCATGTAGAAACAGGCAGAGAAGAAAGGAACAGAGGGCGGAAATGGATGGCCAAGCCGACCTGATCTAGAAAATACAGAAGATGCATACAAAACTGCCAGGATAGGGGTGGGGTGGGGTGGGGGGTTGGAGTGGTAGGTCATAGAATCATAGAATCAAAGAGTTGGAAGCGACCTCGAGGGCCATGTAGTCCAACCCCTTGCCATGCAGAACCCCCATCACAGGACTCCCGACAGATGGCCATCGAGCCTTTGCTTGGACCTCCAGTTGGACCTCCAGTTATTGCTAGACTGCAGGGCCCCAACATCTCTTACTATTGTCCATGTTGAGTAAGGTCAGTGGGAGTTAAAGCCGACCAACACCTGGAAGGCTACAGTTGCCATCCTCCTGGCCTAAACCCAAACTCCTAGCTTTTGGGGACTCCCCTATACTTTATGTTTTATCCTGCAAAAGGTCCATTAGCTGCTTCTGAGACCTTTGGTTGGAGAAGAGGATCAGGGAGCAGGTAGGGGGATGATCCATACCATCCTGATGCAGTGACTTTGAGGTCATGAGAGGCAACGTCAGAATACAGTATGTAACTACTTAATCTCTCTGTGCCTTGAGCAGTTATTAAGCTCAGCAAGAGCAAACCCACTGGAGGAACGAAGCTTTTAAAACTTAGGTTCAGTCGCCACCACTGATTCAATGGGCCCCCTCTGAACAGCCCAAAATGGGAAACCATACGTCAAAATTGACTTTACAACATACAACTATATTATTAAAACTAGATTATGAATTCCTCTATCTATCTATCTATCTATCTATCTATCTATCTATCTATCTATCTATCTATCTATCTATCTATCTATCTATCTATCTATCTATGTGCATTTCCCAGAGTATGTGTGTTTTATACAGTATGTGTGCATTCAAATATGTGCATTTTAGCACCCTTTGTACAATTTTCATTTGTGAACAATACTCCACACTTTATAGAGATATTGATTTTGTTTTCAGGAAAGCACTGATTTTGCTTTTTCTCATATTTCTCATTTCTTTCATACCTCTAAGGTGGAAAGACCGTTGGATTTTTATTTTAAAAATGTGATTTGCTAATTTTGGACAAGTCTTCAAATAAAAAAACGAAATTAAATGTCACCCCCTTTGCACTGGTTAAAACCAACAGGTATAGAAGTAACATGGTGAGGACTGAGCTGTATTTATTTATTTATTTATTTATTTATTGGATTTTTATACCACCCATCTGGCAGCGAGGTCATTCTGGCCGGTTTACAACAATTAATACATTCAAACAATGTATACAATAAAACCATAAATAGTAACACAATAAAACAAAATAAAAATAAAAATAATATTAACATGACATAAAACAATATATTATTATTGGCAGGCTAATCCACCAGCCAGCAGAAGAAAGGAAGTGCCAACCAAACTAATGCACCACAAACACTGTAAAAATAAATAACACTCAATTTTGTTTTTGTCTTTTTACGAACTAGGCACTCTAAGAACTCAGTCATTTCAGTTCATCCTGTATTGGAATGTTTTTAATCTCGGGTTAACCCATACCATGGGCAAGCGATCATTGAACGGAAATGCATTTTAGACATTCCAGTAGGGGTAATTATAATATGATCTCCCTGCAATTAAAATATAATGAAGGCACTAAAAAACAAGGTGCCTTCGAAACCCAGAAAACCATAAGCTGACACCAGCCTAACACATTATCGTCTGATTACCCAATTACAAGCTAATTCGTTTAAACTATAACCCCATTTATGCAGCCACCTTGAAGGACACGAAACGTATCTGCTGCAGTGAGACATAAATGTAGGGCAGGCATACATACCTATTGCAGCACGAGACAAGGCAGGCAAAAAATGGTTTGCTTTACCCCCTTAAATTTATTTATTTTATGTTATTAGATTTTTTTATACCTCCCATCTGGCAACGAGATAACTCTGGGAAGAGGTTTGGCAGCATTATTCAGTGATTAGTACTTTTGGCTGGATAGCAAAATGGTTTAAGCGCCTGGCTGAGGAACCAGAGGGATGGGAAGCTGGATTGCCGAATGTGCTTCCCAGGTAAAGAGCCAGCCTGGGTGGCCTTGGGCAAGCTGCACAGTCCCAGGTGCAGTCCCAAAGAAAGGAAGGGTAAACCACTTCTTTCTATTTGCAAAATACAGGGGAGGGGGAATTGCCATAAACTAGAACCGACTTGACTGCACCGTTGTTGTTGTTGTTGCTGCTGCTGCTGTTTTTCTTTGTTAGCACTGAACAACTTTAATACTTTAACCCTGGTTAACATTTCAGAAGAACAGCGAATGGCCACAGTCATACCTGTGTTTCCTTCGTATTTAAATTTCCTGCGTATTTTTCTTCGGGAGCAGTCACGTGGTTTTTAATGAGTGGTTGGTGTCCTCTCCTCTGCGTCGTACCTTTCTATTCTGGTTCTGTCCTAACCTGTATACTATGCATTTTGTCCTACTTTCTGGCTCCAGTTTCCAAGGCTCCGTCTTTTAAGCCAGGTAGAAAGGGGAAAAACTTAATTTACTGCATATTTTCAGAGTCCTGTCATTGCAACAGAAGCAAACAAGTAAGCATTTTCAAGCAAAGTTTCTAAATCCAGCCGCTGGCGGTGGTTTAGGAAACTTCGCTGAAACTGCTGTTCGAGGGGCGTGGTCGGCCAGGACCAGAATTTACTTCTCTTCTTGGTTAGCACGTGATCTTTTACTGCGTAGTTCGCCGAAGGGAAACTACGCAGAAAACGCAGGTATGACCATGGTCTTAGCTAAGTCCTACTCCTTAGAAGCGCAGTTAGAAAGATACCAGGAAGATACCCTTACCCTTTTCCATTGTTACTTGCAGAAAAGCAAGTGAACCGCCTTATTTCTTATTTATTTAAAATAATTTTATTATTTATTATTTATTTTCAAACTTGTATACCGCACCTATTTCCCAAGCGGGAACTCTGGGCGGTTTACACAATATGAAAAAACAATAGCATCTACAACAAGAGGGCTGACTTTCAATAGATTGCAGCGAGGGAGCTGCTCTGCTACGTACGAAACCCTGACCCAGAATCAGGTCATCTACGAATGATTTAGCACCGGGTTCCCTATGAACGTGCGGTGCGTCATGGGCGAGAGGCGGCCCCCTTCTTTTATCCCCCCCTTTCTCCTTAGAAAGTACTAAAGGCAACTCACATTATTAAAAAGCACAATTTTAGATGCTAAAACAATATTTACACAATTATTTCAAAAGAATTAAGCAAGTGTTGTTAAAAATGGTAAATAAGACCAATCCTAAAACACGTTTAAAACAACAGAGCACAACGGTTTGTTTAAAAAAACAACACTCAGATCACCAGTCACTGCCTTAATAACTGTTTGTTCATTGTGAATTTCAAATAATAATAATCGTGTGTAGCCGAAATCTCGACTGTTTCTTTGTAATTTCTGTTCTGACCTATGGTGACTCTTTACTGGGTCTTTCAGGTAGAAAGAACTGAGTTACTATTTCTTTCTTCGGGGGGGGGTGATCCCTGGGACTGTGCAGCTTGCCCAAAGCCACCCAGGCTGGCCCTTCTCTCAGGACACCAGCGGGGAATCAAACTCCCAACCTCTGGCTCCACAGCGAGATACCTAAACCGCTGAGCTATCCAGCAAGCTATGAGTTTCATAGGGGAAAAATGTAAATCCCCCCACCCGCACATGTGTGCTTGTCGTGTCCGACTCTAAGGGCATTGCTCCTCTCCGGTATGGCTGAATGCATTTCTGCACACGGAACACTGTTTTACCTTCCAGCTTTTTACACCAGTACCTATTTATCTACCAGCACTTACATGCTTTCGAACTGCTAGGTTGGCAGGAACTGGGGTTAACAGTGGGAGCTCGCTCCACTGTGTGGCACCCAGGATTCGAACCACTGAGATGCCGACTTTGCAGCCGACAGTTTTCAGCGCTCTAGCCTACCAAGCCACCACACCTCATGCTGGTTTCATACCCAGCCTTAATGAATGCACCTATTTTTTAAATGCACATGCAATCTGAATAATGATTTTCTTACCTTGATTTTCACTCAGTCTATAATCACTATGGTTCAGATGTATATCTGCATAAAATTTCCATACAGAAAGTTTTCGCAGGAAGCACACTTGTACCAAATCAAAACTTAAGTAGCCGCCCCTTTAAGGAATAAAGCTACCAAAGTACAGTAGATACTGAATAAGATAGAAGCAAAACAATCTCTGATGCTGAAGTTACCATGGAATTTAAAGCTGAATATATATTTATTTACCCATTTTAGAAGCACATAAGCTCAAGCTGTGGGTGGTTATTGTTTGAGTTTTACCTAGACAACTTTATTGTGATGTCATGTGTACATTAGTATTTTCTAATACTTTTAATCATGTTCTGCTATCCATTACGTGTTTATTGAGGGGGACAGGAAAAAAGGTGAGAAGTGCATGTGATCAAAAAGGACTATCATTCACTCCTACCCTGTTATCACACTAAAAGTGAACCCCTAGAAGGGGCTGCAATGTCTGCTCTTTTTTTTAAAAAAAAAGGCACCCCTATATAAATCCAGAAAGAGAAATCTCTCAATGTGGGTGTAATTATAGCCACATAATTTATGCACTCAGATACACTGAATATATATTTTGCCATGCAAGTGGGTGTGTGCGCATTAAGAGCAGCTATAAACCTATATTTAAATACATGATAGCTATTCAAAGTATTTGACACCTCTGGTAGCAGGAGAAAATACTGGAAGTGTGATAGCAATATCAGGTTTTGGGATCCCCTTCCCAGGCTCTGTATCAGTTTCTGTCTGGTTTCCTACTGTCCAAAGGATGGAAGAGTTCAACACAGATGGAGTGATCTTAGGAGGAGACAAGAGGGATTCCTGGAGAGCTTTAAAATTACAAAGAATCAATCGAGATGTCTTTGTTTATTTCACTCTGTGTCAAGACTGTTCGTTTGGCCTCCTGACAATGTAACAGAGCTGTGAAAAATCACTATTTTCTTTAAAAATAAAATTAAAATGTTATTAAAAGAACTGGAAAGACAAATAGGTATTTTTGTCAGTTAACAAATGCCTCTACCAACACCTGCCATTGGCACACACATGGTTATGTGCATGCATCAAGTTGCACCGACATCTGCATCAAATCTCTTTCTTCCCGAGACCTCTGCAGTCAAGAGATGCTGAAGCAAACTTTGTCTGAAAAGTTGGAACCATGGGGAACGGCACATTTTTAAAGTTCTCTTAGAAGTGTGCTGAGGAGAGCTAGCCAAATGCTACTGTCTTAGTATTTCTCCAACTTTTTGGAATCTGTAAAAAATGCAAGATTTTTTTATTTTTATTTTTTTGCGGAGGGGGGGGGAGTCTCCAGGATTTTTAATTCATGCACCACATTGGTAACATAAAATTTAGACCCTGCCCACCAGTGAAAGCATGCATGCAACGGAGAGTGAAATTCATGATGTAAAACTCAACAATTGTTTAAAAGACAAGACTGTTGGATTTGCTAAATTAGCTAAAGCATCTCCATTTGCTCCTGACATACTCTGTTTACAAGATGCAGTTGGATATTATTTCACACACTTTTAAGTGATAGTATGAAACTTGGGAGTTTATGCCCCAGTGCTGCCCACAGCTCGTCCAGATGTTAGCATATGTTTGAAGGGAATCCTCACAATGCTCACTTTGGGTTGTGTGTTGTTAACTACCAGCTCCAAACCCACAAGTTTTTTCGGTCACTTACCAGCCCACCTTTTGGTAGTGGCTTGAAACACAAAGGTTGTGGACAGAAACAGCCCAGAACTAGTTGGATATCTGGCATGGATTTTGAGAGTCTGTGAGACAGGATGTTCATTATTAACATGTCGTATAAAAGTGACCACAAATCCATAAACATACATTGTTTATAGGTTGGTAATACAGGAAAAGGTGAGTAAAAGGAACATAAAATCAGTGCCCTTTCACCTTGAGAAGCCAAGCGCACATGCACACGCACATACACACACACACACACACACACACACAGAGAGAGAGAGAGAGAGAGAGAGATGTGCATTGATAGTTGACAAAAAACATTTAAAACTATTTATAATTCCAGGAATCTAAGGACTTTGTAATTTTGTGCGAAATTCTGCATTTGGGCAAAAATGTGAGACTTCACTGGAAATCATCTCCCCAAATGTGAGAACTGAAAGCAGCAGAATTCCACACGCATGACCTTCCTCACGTATTGCTGTCTATTGGGGCAGGTCCCAAGTTGACCAGATTTGGACTGGAGCAATCAAAATCGGCCAGACAGGTTCGAGAACAAACCCAAGTCAATTTACAGGCCAATCGGGAGGTGGAATGCAAATCAAATAGGACTGGCACAAATTGCTCCAGCTTAGTCGACATCATTGTCATCATCATCATCATCATCATCAAGCAACCATACTGAATAAGTCTTGGTAACTTGGTCTCTACACTGTGTAATTATTCATATATTCCAACAGGGAGCCCCAAAGTACCCCTATGGTTAGGGGAAAGTAAGCAGAAGGATGACTGCTAGAATAGAACTCCGAAGATATCCTTTAGTTTAGACCTAAGGAAGCAGACATTATAAGAGACAAGGGCAAATATTCATGCGAAGAAGCGGGTCAGAGAAATGAGTGAAAGGGAGGGCTCTGACTAGGAAAGAAAAATTGGGAAAAAGAGAACTGACGTAGAGGAGAGCCATACATGTCAAAGGTGCAGGGCTGCATATTGATTTGCAATCACCAGCTTCATCTTTGCCTGCAGACATCTAATTGGTATTCTGTTACTGCTAGTGTCCGTCTTGTAGCCGTTCAACTTGCTGAAAACTTCTGCACTTCTGCCTGCCAAAAAGTGCTGTATCTTTTCACCCCCATTGGCTTCTCTGCCTCGTGCACTTCCTCAATCCCCTCCTCCACGAAGGTCCAGCAGGGTCAAGGTTGCTGGCTGTACGTCGCCTGCTGTCTGCAAGAGCACCCAGGAGCTTCCTTCCTTGGGAGCCCCGTGCGGATGTCAAACAAGAGCCAACCTCTTGCACAGCCCACCCTCTTACATAACCTCTGCGGCAGCTCTGGCGCTGGGGTACTACGGAGTGTCAGGCTCCATGGCCTGCAGGACAAGCAGTGGGCCAGGCAAGGGCCTGCCCCCCTCCACATCCATGACATCTTCCTCTCAGTTGTCCATTTTGAAGTTATTCGTCGTCTCCAAACAGGAAATGGCTATTTGTTGTTAACTCAGCTCCTTGCCGACTGGGGCTCCCAGGCAACAGCTGGAGCTTGTAGGATATATCCAGCCAGCACATTGGATGACCACAGTATTGCCACTTTTTCATGGACTCTAAGGTAAAAACTCTGCATTGCCATTTTTTCATGGACTTTAATTTTAAAACTCCCATTATCCCCACCCCCCACCCCCCACCCCCACCCACCCTGTCTCTTCCACTAGCTCTCTGATCTGATCTGATCTGATCTGGTTTCTGTCACTTGAGGAATTTACTTCCCAAACAAACAGAGACTGGCGTGGGCCATAAAACTATACAGCTCTAGCCCATACTTCTCACCATTTAATCTTCTCGCCATTTCTACTAATTAACTCTCCCTCCTCTTCTTCCCCCTCCTCCTCCCTCCCCTCCCCTATCCAACACCCCCCCCACACACACACACACACACTCTATATACTACAGCCAATGGCTATCTGGACTACAGCCAATCAGTATTTGGTATGAAATATATATCTCATATCATAGAGTATCTCACACCTCATTCTGCCGCTTTAGGTCTGAAGAAGTGCACATGTGCACGAAACGTCACATTAAAATATGAAAGTTAGTCTTTAAGGTGCCACATGTCTGTGTCTTTTGTTTTGTTCCGTTTTGTTTTTCTTTGAGTTTCACAGAAGCATTTTTTTTGGGGGGGGGTTGCATTTTATCTCCAAGAATCACCCCGCAACCATAACAAAACCCTCTCCAATCTCTGTTCTTGGCTCAAGGGAAAAGATGGCCAGCCAGCCATGGTTATGAAATGTTTGTATGTTGGTCAGCAACGAGCGGGGGGAGGAACAACATGGTCTAGATCTTTAAGCAGACAAAATTACATGGACAGCCTTGCATTCAACTTCCCCCCTCTTCCAAAACAAACAAACCAGCAAGCTCTATTTGAGAAAAACACACCAGCGGCTTTTAGGGGTGGCAAAGAACTTTTGTTTCCACAAAACAACAAGAAAACCCAGCAGGCTTCTTCCCTCAACGATGTCTTTTATACCAGGGCTGTTCAATTTTGAACAGGCCGAGGTCTGCTTTTTCCGGCCCAAAGTGGCTGAGGGCTACTACATTAAAACCTCTACTTACGAATTTGATCTGTTCCAAGCATATGCTCATAAGTAAAAACTTTTGTAAGTAGAGCAGCAGTTTCCCGTAGGAATGCATTGAAAACCAATTAATCCATACTGGAGGGAACAGATTTCAATGCGCCATGGCCCTTGAACTGCCCCACTCAGCTTAGACAGTGGGTTGGTAGACTCAGAACTTTGCTGGGGCAGTGGTGGTCCTTGGGATGCGGGAGGGAGGGGTGGAGAACTTATCCCCTCACTTTTTTATTGATGGCCAGTGGGCTACTTTTGAACCCTTCGTGGGCTACCTGTTGTGCAGGCCTGTTTTATATGAACCCAAGGGCAGGCTGGATCAAAACAGGGTCCTATCCTTTCCTGTATTCTCTTCAACTTTTAGCCTACCAGAGTCCAGGGGAAAGCCCACCGGCAGCAGGTGAGGACAACAGCGCAACCCCCCCTCCCCCGTTCTTGTTCCCCAGTAAGTGATACGAGATGCCTCTGTTCTGGAGGGAATGCTCTTTCACCCATGATAGATTTCCCTTCCATGAAATGCATCCAACTTCCTTTGAAAGCCATGCAAGTTGCCAGTCATCAAGCCATTATCCTGTGGGTTTAAGACTAGGGCTGCAACTGGCAGGGGAGGGAGGCAAGTGGGGAATGTGCCCTGGGCCCTGTGCTGAGGCGGGGGGGGAGGCCTTGAAAATGACAAAATGGCAGGCGGCTCTTCTATGTCGACCTAGGGGACATCCACTCAAACTGAGGGTTGGCAGAGTGAGAACAGACAAAAGAATTTTTTTTAACTCCGCATGTTGTTAGTCTGTGGAACTCCCTGCCACAGGAGGTGGTGATGGCATCTGGCCTGGATGCCTTCAAAAGGGGATTGGACAGATTCCTGGAGGAAAAGTCCATCACAGCTTACAAACCAGGATGGAGACGTGTAATCTCCAGGCTTAAAACCGGGGTACTTCAATGGCCAGATGCAGGGGAGTGGTATCAGGAGACAGATATCTAGTTTCATGCGCTCTCAGACGCATCTGGTGGGGCCACTGTGAGATACAGGAAGGTGGACTAGATGGGCCTTTGGCCTGATCCAGCATAGCTCTTCTTATGTTCTTATGTTCTTATGACGCAGAATCTATGTTTGCCCCAGGTAACACAGGCCATAGTTTAAGACCATGTAGGTAGTTATTCCTCTTCTCCAGCTCACCCTCTCAATAAACTCATGAAGCAAGAGAGGTTCTCCCCAGGTTCTCCAACGAATTAAATGGCCAAGTGGGGATCAAAACCCAAGATCACCAATTCAGTACTCTGAACTGCTCCATCATACTCCATATCAAACCATGACCCTGTTATGTTTGCCCTGAACCTCCAACGGGCTTCTGCAGATGCCAGCATTGACAAATGCCAACATTGTCCCTAATTACCATATTTTTCCATCTATAAGACAATATTTCTTTCCTAGGATTGTTAGTCTAAAAATTGAGGGTCATCTTATAGACAGAAGTAAGCCTTTCCCCACTGAAAAGATGACTTCAGTTTCTGCAAAAGCAAACAAAACAAAACAAAACAAAATAAAGCGGAAAGGCATTTTGGAAAGGCAGAGGGCAGTGAAAGAGCTGCCGAAACAAACAGTTCAAAAGGTCAGGGGCATCTTGTGCATGGAGGCGTCTTACAGATGAAAAAAATATGGTGCTTCATACTCCCTGTAATTTCATCAACTTCTGTCACATCACGTCTTCCTGGTCTTTTCCCCCTAAGCTAAGCTAAACGCCCTCAAAGCAGCTAGAGCACTGAAACTGTCAGCTGCAAAGTCGGCAGCTCGGCAGTTCGAATCCCGGGTGCCACGCAGTGGGGTGAGCTCCCCCTGTTAACCCCAGCTCCTGCCAACCTAGCAGTTCAAAGGCATGTAAATGCAAGTACTGTAGATAAATAGGTACTGCCATAAAAAGCGGGAAGGTAAAACAGTGTTTCCTTGCAGCCATGCTGGCCACATTACCATGGACTTGCAAAACACTGGCTCTTTGGCTTAAAAACAGAGATGAGCACCGTCCCTAGAGTCGGACACGAGTAGCACGCATGTGCGGGGAACACTTTTATCTTTACCTTTAAACAACACTCAAGTGGTAACCATTCCTTACAGTGGAGTTACTCTGCTTCTTGGATCCTTTGCATTTTCCCACCTTTTTTCCAGCTCTACCATATCTTGGTTGTTGTCCATTAAGGTATATTGGAACAACAGTTTACAGGCCCACCACTGTTAGAGCAGACTGCCATAATGATCCCTCTGCACACCTCATAAAATCCTCTCCAAATATTTTCCAATTAAAAATGGAACATTAGAGAGGAAGTTATTAAGAGACATTATCCATTAAACCAGACTTGAATGGTAAGTAACTGAGGTGAACCAGGCACAGCAAGGTGGAATTTCCATCTGTACTGCTGCAGCATTCCAAAGAAATGCACACAGGACCCCATATTTTGGGGTAAGAAACTAAAAGCAGTGTATGTACCGCTACGTACAGCCTCTTCTGGTTTGGGGTTTGGCTTTGGTTTAGTGGTTTGTTTTGCTGTGCAGAACCTTCATTCTCTTCTGTAGCAATGGGGGAGAATTTATTCAGATCTGGGGGGCAACCCCATCTACAGTACTCCATGGACAACCTCAGGTCTTTACTCCTTGAAAGGATGAATTACTTTCTTAATTCATTTCTGCTCAATGATTTCCTTCTCCAAAGTCCCCCCAGCACTGCTCTCTCTCTCTCTCTCTCTCTCTCTCTCTCTCTCTCTCTCTCTCTCT
>JAHTLZ010000161.1:3256592-3286327 GCA_023846285.1 Phrynocephalus versicolor | reverse complement strand
GTGTGTGTGTGTGTGTGTGTGTGTGTGTGTGTGTGTGTGTGTGTGTGCGTGCATGCATGTGTATATATATTTATGTACGGTATATATAAATACATTGTGTGTGTGTGTTTATATATACTGAGAGAAAGAGAGACACACACACTAATTTGTGTGATTTACTCTTCAATTGCCTTAAGTGCATTTCACAGATATTTTTACACTGTTTTTTTTAATGCTACATTTTACTTGGGAATTTCCTGATGTGTCATGGAACAGACTGAGAGATCTGTGGCCTCAAGGAAGTTACAGTCTAAAACAGACAAAGATTGGGCGTGTGTGTTAATAAATTGAGAAGAAAGAAAGAGAGAAAGATTGATCTACAAGTTCCTCATAAGACATTTTCTCAAGACCTTCAACCATCCTGGTCGCCCTCCTCTGGACCCACGAGGTTGTCAACATCCTTTTTAAATTGTGGCGCACAGAACTGGACACAGTACTCCAGGTGGGGTCTGACCAGAGCAGAATAGAGTAGTACTATCACTTCCCTTGATCTAGACACTATGGTTCTCTTGATGCAACCAAGAATCACATTGGCTTTCCTGGCCGCCGTATCACACTGATGACTCGTGTTCATGGAGCTAGGAGTTTAATCCCCCACTCTGCCTCTTTGACAAGAGTGCTCTAGTTCTAAGTTTATTGCATGCTTAAAACTGACCCAGAGCTGAGAATGAGACAAGTCAGCTTTTTTTCCCCCAGTGACTCTATAGTGGTGTTAGACCACAATGCCCACCAACTCCCATTGGCACTGTCAATAGTCAGTGCGATGGGAGTTGTATTCCAAAATTTCTAGTGAGCATCGTGTTGAAAGATACTGCCCTTATCCAAAGGTTATGGGGGAGTGGTGGGACTGGACTGGAAAGAAAAAGGGGAGGCAGGGCGATCTCAGGATTAAGGGAGGTGCAATTTCAAAGCCTCACCCTATCGCCTGCAACGCAGATGCAAAATGACGGCCTTGTCCAACCTTCTACTGGCAGCCTTCAGTAGGATGCAAGAACGGCAACGCTCTACCCTGTCCCCATCTGCGCCTCCTCCTTTTCCCCCTCTCCCAATAACCATAAATTAGGTTACCAGTGTATGTATTGAATTTCTCTCCTGTCACCAATGTTGTGGCACATCTGTGATGCCTCCTGCAGTTAATGGCTTCACACACAAAAGTGAAGTATAATAAAGGTTATGATGGCTGCGTTTTAACCTCCTGGCCCCCACAGTTAGGCAGCAATGAGGCTTCTGGGAAACAGTTAACCTCCCCTTCCCCATTCTGCATTTTAAGTGCCTCCCAACAATGTGTTTTGCGTTTTTTTATTTAAAGCAACCCCTGGCTGTGTTGAGTTGGGTCTGCTTTTGTCGCTCCTGATGGAAGAAAAAACGGGGTGATGTACTATAAAAGCAAACACTCCTTTTGCCTTCAATCTTTTCCAACATCAGAGACTTTTCCAAGGACTCCTCTCTCCTCATAAGGTGGCCAAAGTATTGGAGCCTCAATACTGTGAGATTTCTCAACTATGCACGAAGACAATTTTATTCCAGGATTAGCAAAAACAAAACAAAACGAACCTGAGGATTTTTAGCATGCAAAGGCCAGAATCCTATTAGCGATGTATAGTGGAATAAGTCAGATGGTGTAAATCACAGTGCAAAGTTCTCCTTGTTCAGGATTCAAGGCTTGAAGTCCTCACTGAAGACCAGCCAAACAGCTACTCCAATTTACACCATTAGACTTAATCCAACCATCGGGCCAAAAGACGACTTTCCAAGAACTAAACAAAACAAAATCTTGCATTTTGCATTTAAAACTTGGATTTTGTGTAAAATACGTTTCTGTAAAAAAAAGGGGGGTTCATAGAATCATATCATAGAATCATAGAATCATAGAGTTGGAAGAGACCTCAAGGGCCATCCAGTCCAACTCCCTACCATGTTTTGTTTTGTTTTGTTTTGCTCCAAAAACCTCTTCCTCTTTTGATTAAAAAAGTTCTGCAATGTGGAAAACATTCAAAAACTTCCAAAAACCAATCAACCAAGTGAAAACATATTAAAGTTTTCATTCTCACAGGCAAAAATGAATAGGCATGCATTGACATTTTTAATCATTGTAGAAGAATGGTTCCCATTACCTTATGTCTCTAGATGTTCTTAGATTACAACTTCTATAAATCTCGGCCAGCACAGCTAGTGATGAAGGCTTCTGGGAGTTGTAGTCCAAGAACTACAAGGCGCGAGCGCACTTGCTGCGGGTCGCCACCGTCCGAGAAGCCCGGAAGACAAGTACTCGGACCCGGGCATTCTCGGTGGCAGCCCCTAGCCTTTGGAATTCCATCCCTACTGAAGTGCGCTCTGCAGAGTCCCT
The DNA here is from genome assembly GCA_023846285.1 of Phrynocephalus versicolor. Taxonomy (NCBI): domain Eukaryota; kingdom Metazoa; phylum Chordata; class Lepidosauria; order Squamata; family Agamidae; genus Phrynocephalus; species Phrynocephalus versicolor. Next base: position 3,283,941 of record JAHTLZ010000161.1, on the reverse strand, counting down.
GCTGGCCTTCCGGAAGGCTTTAAAGGCGATTCTTATTCTTAGTTGTTTTTTTTCCCTTTTCTCTTCTCCGCCATCATACACTTTAGTTGATGAGGTGCCACTAGGTTTTACTGTTCTTAAATTTATTGTTGTAATTTTATTTGTTTATCCTTGTACTTGTATGGCTAACATAGCCCTTGTAAGCCGCTTAGAGTTCGTTTGAAGATAAGCGGGATATAAATGCAAAAATAAATAAATAAAATAAAATAAACAGCTGGAGACCCAGTGTTGAGAATGACTGGTGTAGAGCAAAAAGCCCCTGCTCTGGGTGGCTGTTTCAGACCAATGCACGTCTAATATTTTTCACCATGTGCATCACTGTCAAATGGGGGCGGATGGACATTATAAAGTTTGCCAAGTCAGCAGCTTCCCAGTGTGGGGTTTCAGAGCCAAAACCTGAGACGAGCAGGAAGACCCATGTCATGTGTTGTCACAGAAGTAGGACCCTGAGGGATGACAACAAAATAATGTGCATGCACAGGTATTGGATAAAGCATGAAACAATGTCGGTTTTCTGCTGTACCCCATAAAGCTGATATTTCTATGGCACTCTCTCCTCTTTTCTTTCCTTCCAGTTTCTCTCTGCCGCTTCCTCTGTACACATTATGGCTTTCAGATCAAGACATTATCTGGCAAACCAGGAACTGGGAGGCTGCAGCCAAAAGCAGAATGTCCAGGGAGCCCGGGGTAATGGCAACTCACCAGACAGCAGCTGACCTCCCAACCGAAGTTAATCAGCGGTTAATGCAATCACCGACTAGCAACACAAGTGAAATCAAAGCATACACAGGAGGTCTAACGCAAGTCCTTGGGCACCAAGCATGTATCAGGCTATTCTGCGATGGAGAGTCATCCCAGTCAGGGGACTCTTGTGACTGTGTCATCTTGTGTCTGTCCTGCTGTTCCCGATGACTGTGAACAGCAAGAACATAAGAACATAAGAAGAGCCATGCTGGATAAGGCCAAAGGCCCGTCTAGTCCAACTTCCTGTATCTCACAGTGGCCCCACCAAATGCATCCGGGAGAGCACAAGACTAAATCTCTGTCTCCTGATACCACTCGCCTGCATCTGGTCCTTGAAGTACCCCGGTTTTAAGCCTGGATATTACACACATCTCCATCATGGCTTGTAACCTGTGAGGCAGACACATTAAATGGCATAGATCTGGGATGAACGTAGCGGAGGAAGGGAATGCAGAGAGGTTCTATGTGTGTTTGGGTATTGCATGTCATCAGGACAGAACTGGTTACAGGAAGCCTAGCAGGGCTTTCAATGTAAGTGAAAGAGTGGTTTTGCCAGTTCCATTCCCCCAATGGGTGAGTGAGGATTCCGATCCTGTACTCCAGACTCCTAGTCCATCGCTATATTCACTGCACCAAACCGGCTGTGTTTTTGAGCCTAGGAGTGTGCAAAAGCTCTCCTTTTGGTTCTGTTCTGTTCCACAGTTTTGCAGTGAACTCAGACATTCGCAAAACTAATTCATAAAATTAGAGTGCTGGGCCAAAGCAAAGAGAATGGGTTTCAACAGAGAGAAATGTAGGGTGGTGCATATAGGTTTTAAAAAAATGAATTGCATAGATATAGGATGGGAGACATCTGGCTGGAAAATAGTACCTGTGAAATGGATCGGGGAGTCTGGGTGGACCATACATTGAACATGAGCCAGCAGTGTGATGCAGCAGCCAAGAAAGCCAACACAATTCTTGGTTGCATCAACAGAACCTTATAGTGTCTAAATCACGGGAAGTGATAGTACCACTGTATTCCGCTCTGGTCAGACCTCACCTGGAGTCCTGTGTACAGTTCTGAGCACCTCAATTTAAAAAGGATGTTGATAACCTCAAACAGGTCCAGAGGAGGGGGACCAGAATGGTTAAAGGTCCGGAACATATGTCTTATGAGGAGCAGCTTAGGGAGCTGGGAATGTTTAGTCTTACAAAGAGAAGGCTGAGAGGGGATACGATAGCTATGTTTAAATAGCTATCATAGGTTATACTCTGCTGTATGCCATGCATGCAGGCAAACTCCAAGCTCTTAGATTCTCTGTACAGGGAAAATCCAGCCTTTGAGAAGAGTGACCAGTGACACACCATAACAAGATTCTTTCTGCACCCACCCCTTGTAATTCCTGCAACATTTTGACTTGATGAGGAACTTCCTAATCCAGCTCTAATTGAACACTGGGTAGGGTGTCCTTCAACGGGAACTACTATGTCCACAGGCACCCTAAACGCTTTAAAGGCACTGCGTAAGGTAACTGTTGACAGACGATCAAACGCTCAGAAAGAAAGCCAAGCCTAGCTAGAAGACAATTTGCAAACGAAGTCCATCGGGCAAGAGGTTCAACCACCAACCATGGGACATGTTGTCCGCAGGGTGAGAGACTGAGCCTCGTGGCGCAGTGGTTAAATGCCTGTATTGCAGGTAAAACTGTGCTCACAACCTCGGTTCAATCCCTGGTAGCAGGCTCAAGGTTCACTCAGCCTTCCATCCTTCCGAGGTTGGTAAAATGAGTACCCAGCTTGCTGGGGGGGGGGGCAATGTGTAGCCTGCACACTGTAATTAAAATTGTAAACCGCCCAGAGACTGCTTGTGGTGGTGTGGGGCGGTATATAAGCAGAACACTTTGCTTTGCTTTGCTAGTCATGCACAAAGCACACCTTGGCTGCACAAGTTTGCTCTGTCATCAATGCATTCCTCCAGGCCCCAAGGAACGACATCAATTTCACGCATGTCCACGTACACACGGACTATCCAGCAGAAAATCTGCAAAGGAAGCTATACAAGGGAGAGTCAAGGAGGGGGAGGGGGTCAAACGTATCCATGACTCTTGAGCCATCGCAATCTCCCCCTGATCCAGTGAGTAACAATTCCCCGCCTTCCAATCCCTCTGCCCTTTCACCGTACTGATGCCAAACGAGACAAACACAGGGAGATCTGCACGCTACTGGGGCTGCTGTGTTTAATTAGATTTCATCAGGAAGGTTTTGAAAAATTAATATGGAGAGATTTCCGGCAGCCCCGGCGATAACCTCTCCTGGAGCGCTTCAAAATTTATAGTCATCTGTCAGTTGGGAAGAACGCAAAAGAGCCCCGGAGCAAGGCAGATTCCAAAAGTGAACGCCTGGATGCTGGGAGAGGGAAGCAGATGGGCTAGTGAGGTTATCATTAGGCATAATTCACAAGTACAGAGTAACTGGCTTCCAAAGTGTTTGTGGAGCATGAAAAACAATATACAGTGGTACCTTGTATAAAGGAATTAATTTGTTCCCAGTGCAATTATGTTAAGCAAATTTTCCTTTATACAAATTTCCCATAGGAATGTATTGAAAACAGAGTAATCCCTAATGGCGGCCATTTTTATGTTGTACGGATTTGCCCCACAGGCAATTCTGTTATGCAAATTTCCCCTATCTCTGGAATTTTTTTTATGTTGTACAGATTTTATGTTACACAAACTGTTTGTTATAGGGGGTCCACTGTAAGCCCCCCCTTTTTTTGCACCAAGCACAGCTAACGGAAGGCCATCTCTGTGTCTGCATTTATTTGAGCCATCTGATTCTGGATCTTGTTCCTGGTATATAAGAATGCACCCTAAACATGCCTGCTTGTGTCATAATTTCAGGATCTATAGAGGGTTACCACTCAGATGGGAGAAATGTAGTCGGGGGGGGGGGGCAGGGTCTGTTCTCAATCATCCCAGAGTGCAGGACATGCAACAATGGGGTCAAGTTACAAGAATCTAATTTTGGCTGAATATCAGCAAAAACCTCCTAACTGTTAGAGCAGTAGGACAATGGAACCAATGGCCTCGGGAGGTAGTGAGTGCTCCAAAACTACTTTGATTTGAATTCCTGCACTTAGTAGGGAGTTAGATTCAATGACCTTATAGGTCCCTCTGATCACAAAATAATGTGCTGTGATTCTGTTATTTTGTGATAAATGCCAACCAGGGGCAGTCTACCTAAGCGTCTTCTAATGCAACACAGCCTAACAATCCTTGTCTGCTGTTCACATTGAACAAGCAGATCGGGCTCAATGCAACAGATTAAATCAGAAGTAGGAAACATGGCAGCTTCCAGATGTTTTGTACTACGACTCCCAGATACTATGGTCATATTCTGTGTATAAATGAATACAGTGGACCCTTGTATAACAAACAGCTTGTATAACATAAAATTTGTACAACATAAAAAATTCCGGAGATAGGGGAAATTTGCTTAACATAATCGCCTATGCGGAGAATCCGTACAACATAAAAATGGGACCACTCCGTTTTCAATGCATTCCTGTGGGAATTTGTATAAAGGAAAATTTGCTTAACATAATTTCATTTGGAACGAATTAATTCCTTTATACAAGGTACCACTGTATTTATTTCCAACATGTCCCTATGCCTTGATGATTTCTTCACCCACTCTGAATTTGTATTAAGTGGTTGAGATACCACCTCACATTTCCATATCTTTTCATAAACAAATGTGTTAATATTGACCATGACTATCTGGTAGAGTTCAACTATACAGTCCTCAGTTTCAGATTTATTTTTTAGATGTAAAGTTTGGTGATGGTGCTTTGTACAGTATGCATTCTAATTTTTGCACATAGGTTCCATTTCCCCAAACTGATTTTTCACCAAAATGTTGTGTTGTACCAAGAGTCCAAAACACTCAATATTTTTATTTTGATTGTGAGCCGCCCAGGGACCTATGGGTAGTGGGTGGCATACAAGCTAAATAGATAAATAAATAAATAAATAAATAAATAAATAAATAAATATCAAGATGGATGTGTTGTTGTTTTGTACGGAGCTCACAGCCCCTAAAGTACGGAGGGCCCCAAGATGCTTACAACAGGAATGAAGGGACCCAAATTAGCCAAAGGACTGCTCAGAAAGGAACAGCAGTGCATTTCAATTTCCCAGGAAAACTCTACTGCAGACTTTAAAGGCATCACACTTCAACAGTGACAGAGTCTCAAAGGGAGACGCCAGCATGAATGCACAGAGTCAGAATTCATTTGCAGATGTGACACTGAAAAAGTGCAGCTCCTGGGAATTCCCAACTTGCTGCACAAAGTTTCTCAATAAATGTTTATTTACAAGGTTCATCCTGCTGTGTCTATTTGCCATGGAAGCAGCTAGTCAGGCTAGACATACCACTGCTCCCCACATGTTCTTGGACTGCAACTCCCAGAAGCCTCCACCACTTGCTGTGCTGGAAGGGGTTTCTGGGAGTTGCAGTTCAGGAACATCTGGGGACCCACAGGTTGAGAACCACTGGCCTAGATCCTTGTAGTTATTGTTATTCTGCACTTAACTGTTTGTTTGTTCACCTGTTCATTCATTTATTCTTTCTTTCTTCTTTCCTTCTTTCCTTCCTACAGATAGATAGATAGATAGATTGATTGATTGATTGATTGATTGATTGATTGATTGATTGATTGGAGGGAGGGAGGGAGGGAGGGACAAAGGAAGGAAGGAAGAATAGATAGATAGATGATAGATAGATAGATAGATAGATAGATAGATAGATAGATAGATAGATCCACCAAAAATATGGAGTCCCACCCTGGGAGAACAAAAAGCCCCCCCTTCCTTTTTCCAACCTCATAAAGAATAATGATACATTTCCAGGCATTATTTTATTACTTTAATCACATATGGTAAGTGCAGAAAATAGGGAATTGGGACAGATGCTGAATGGATGGTGTTTCTTCTAACACATCAAAAGATCACAGACAGTTAACCCTTGGCAGGAAGGTTCAGAAGAAGATGGGATGTCCTACTTACAAGAAGACCTGAAGACTGAGAGGGAGTGAATTGTGAACATCTATTGTGAAAACCCTGCATCACACCACCAACGGAATAATCCATCGATTGTGCAAATCCACACAATTAACTGGAAAGGTCACCAAGTCAGTATAAGTGTAGTTTAGTTAGCAATTAGAGATGGCCACGAAATGAACAATTTTTCATTTCTGTTTTTGTTTTTTTGTTTCGGTACGTAACGAAACGACAAACGAATTTTGTCTCTAAAATGAAACGAAACGAACAGAAACACCGGAAATGTTGTCCTGCGTTTCGTTTCCGTTATTGCAATATGAGTGAATTGCTTAAAATCCTTTAAAAAATCACAAAAATGAAATAAATGGTAATGAAATGGTAACAAACAAATGAAAACAAAAACAAACTTTTTGCAAAAATTCACAAAAAATGAAAACGAACTGAAACGGACCCTCCAAACGACAAATGACAAATGAAATGCCTTTTTTTTTATTCGTGCCCATCTCTATTAGCAATCATAGATGGGTTTTTTCTTTCCTTCCTTTCTCTCTCTTTCAAGATTTCTGTCTTCAAATTGTCCTCCCCCACTATGGCTTTCGAATTCACTTGAACAATGCTGCCCATCAATCCAAAACAGTTTCACACTCTCAGTGTGACATTTAGAGGGTCTGTCACATTGATAGCAAGTGTTGCCTTTTATAATGTAGGTTGAGAGATCAGACAGCTGGGAATGCATCTCAGTAATGTGTGTGTTGTTTTTCAGATGAGTCCTAGAGGAATGCTAAAACCTTGACTGCATCCTTGCTTAGGCCTAGGACTTGTGTGTGTGTGTGTGTGCGCGCGCGCGTGCACGTGTGTGCATGCATGCATGCATCTGTGTGAGCACACATGTCTGTGCCTGTGTGCATATGCGCATGCATGCACACATTTGTGTACATTGTAAGCCGCCTGGCGTTCTGGTTAGAAGATGGGTGGTAAATAATAAATAAATAAATACAGTGGTACCTTGACTTACTAATTTAATCCGTTCCGAATGCATGCTCTTAAGTCGAACTACTCTTAAGTCGGGGTACCTATCTTTAAAAAATTGAAAAAATAAGTTAAAAAATGAAAAAAAATAGTTTTAGGTCGAGCAGACCATATCTAAAATTTGTAAGGTGGCAGTTTAAAACACCAACAGTTTTCCACTCTTAAGTCGAATTGCTCTTAAGTCGAGCTGCTGTTAGGTTGGGGTACCACTGTAAATAAATAAATAAATAAATAAATGTACAACAAAGCAGACAAGTGCTCATGCACAAAGAGATTCACATGTTTACTTTAAAGGAAATACCATCTGTAAATGGGTCACATTCCACTGAAACACACAGGAAAAGGGCCTGTGTAGGAAAGACCCTTTGTGCTGAAAAAGGATCAGTTCACAGGAGAACATGGGTGTCCTCAGGCTGTTGTGACTCTCATAGTTGCTCTCTGCAGTACTATATGTTTCTGTCTTTAAGATGCACCCATGTATAATACGACCCCCAGCTTTCCAGCCTGAAATAACAGTTTCTCTACTGTATGTTTCTCTCAACTTCTGTGTAAAAGTACAGTATTTTTACTTTCTACATAAAAAAAAAACCAGAGAGCTGGTTTCGGAAGTTCAAAAGGCAAACCACTGAAGGCCCTCTTAAAACAATGAAGAAAAAAGATGAGATGTCCCCAGCTGGTTTTTTGAACCCATGGAGATCAGGGCTTCTAAAGGGTTGGTTGAAAAAAATAATATTCTTGAACTACAACTCCCAGCATGCACCAGCCAGTGAGGCCAGTAAAGTGGGAACAGATCCATACCCATCCTCCATGAAACCTTTTCCACACGACACATAACATTTATACATCTATCTGCTATATCCTCATCTCTTTCAGCTGCTTCCGGAGATATTTTCAACTGGAGACAACAAGGGCCAAAGCTGTACTTTCTACATGCAGAGTGTATGATCCAAGGCTCTTTTAAATACCGGAAGCTTTGCAATTCATCATTCCAACCCACCAAGTGGGATGAGCACTCTCTTTTCTGAAGTCCCTTTCCTATTTTGCTCTTGAGAATTCAGATCAGGTGACAATGGTTAAAAATAAAAGGCACACTTGCAAAATCACACAGCTGCTTAATCCTGAGGTCTGAATACCAGCGCCAAGAGGCAAGCTTTGTAGTTGTTTGGGCAATCACCAGAGTCTACACTCTGATGAACCTCTAGGCGAAAGGAAATTATAATTTCTCCCGACATACTCGCTTTTTGAGGTTAAAATTTGGCACAGGGGCGATAAAGTCCAGAATGGACACACGGCTGATTTTAGCAGTCCTCCTGGCACATTGCAAGAAGGGAGAATCTGTTTCCCCAAACAAATAAGTTTTTTTCAGACAAAACCATCCCCTCGTACTGTGCGTAAAAATTAAAGAGAGTGGGTAATAACCTTTGCCTGGAATAGATGGAGCTACCCACTGTCATTGACATCTTAGTAACAGTCATTCATGGCAGAAAGGAGTTATGATAGCCATGTTTAAATATTGGAAAGGATGTCACATTGAAGAGGGGGCTGGTTTGTTTTCCATGGCTTCAGAGACTGGGACTCGGGGCAATGGTTTCAAACTACAGGAAAAGAGATTCCATTTGAACATGAGGAAGAACTTCCTGATGGTTAGAGCTGTTCGGCAGTGAAAGATGCTGCCACAAAGGAGGGTAGTTGGAGGGTTTTTAAGCAGAGGCTGGATGGGCATCTGTCGATAGTACTTTGATGGGGGTCCCTGCATGGCAGGGGGTTGGACTGGATGGCCCTTGAGGTCTCTATGATTCTATGCCTTAGTAACATGTTCCGTGCTCTCTACAGAGTTGCCTTTGAAATATTTTCCGAAAGCTCAGGTGCTTCAAAAATCAGTCACCAGAGTCTAGTCGTGCAAGATACAATGAAGCGTGAATAACCCAACTGAGGTTGACTTAAACCCACAAACCCACACAACACACCACTCATCAAATGTCTCCTGCATTTCCCATACCTACTCACACAAGGCAGTGAGAGAGCTGAAGCCACTATTTGTTCAGCTACCTCCTGAAGGCAGAGATCAAGAACCAGGTTGTTTTAAAAATGATATACAGGGTTCAAAAAACACATGGAGACAAGCAGAGAATCGTGGGAGTGAATATTGTAGACAGATGAGTGAGAAGCCCAGCTCCTGAAGAAAGAAAGATGGGTTTGTGTGGTGTTATCACAGACCGGCTGTTATCCCAACAAGCTCCCTGATAACGTAGAGAGCTTAATCAAATATGCAAACGAGGGCCTATCTGGAGAACGATGGAATGGAAAATAAATGCAGAGATTTTGCTTCTAAGGCAAGCCAAGCTGGGAAGGGAGAAGGGCGGATAGAGGGTTCCCCCCATCTCATTTTGGCAAAATTTATTTTCAAAAGATTAAATGAAAGCAAAACTAATTAGGACAATCACCCGTAAGCTGGCTACCCGTAAGTGGGGTCACAAGGCGAGAGGCGCAGAAATGAAAGGCAGATGCAAGAGACGCTCAAAATAGCTAAAGAAATTAAGACAGACAGGGAGAGGCAAACATAAGACAACTAAGGACAAGATGGAGCTTACAATTACAGCAGAGGCGTTTTGGGGGGAATGAACTGAAAGTCTTTTTTTAAAAAAAGAAATCATCAGTTTGAAAGAACCATTAGACACAGAAGCCTCGTTGAAGCCACCTCCTGAGGTACAGAAAACAGACCCTTGACAGGGCTAGACCTCAGATTGGTAGAAAAGACCAAAAGAACGAGTGCATTGTGATTGAAATGACATCTCTTAGTGATACCTTGGTGGATAAAGGAAGAGGAGAAAGGTGGTGGTATAAATATTTTAAGTAAGTAAATAATAGCTGTCAAGCTTTAAAGTGGCACACTATTATCTTGTCTTCTTGTCCAAACAAGGGTTCTGTGCAGCTCAAAACATTACTAACCTACTGGCACTATTGAGCCAATAAAAGGTGTCATCAGAAGTATTTGGAAAAAGAATATGATATTAAAGCCATTTTATTTTCTACAGACCAAGGATGGTCAATCTGTTGTTCTCAAGATGTCAGGCTGTAATTGTCCAGTGTCAGCAAAGATAAGAGATTGTGGGAGTTGACTTCCAAAAAACGTATGGAGGTCTAGAAAATATAAACGCCAGTGGTTCTCAACCTGTGGGTCCCCAGATGTTCCTGGACTGCAACTCCCAGAAGCCTTCACCACTAGCTGTGCTGGCCAGGATTTCTGGGAGCTATAGTCCAAGAATATTGGGGGGCCCAAAGTAAGGAACATTGGTCTATTCCAGTGTTGGCGAATCTATGGCACGGGTGACAAAGGTGGCACGTGAAGCCCTTTCTGTGGGCACGCGACATCGCCCCCTCACAGCCACGGGACTTCCCCTTCTGCTCGAAACATGCCACTGTGCTCTGTGCAGACAGCCAGGCGAGGGGGGGGCAGTGGCTTGTGGTCTCATTCGTAACCCCAGTTTACTCTCCAGATGCACCTCTTTGGGCACCCCAAAAGCGGGGTGGCTGGAGCATAAACTGGGGCTACGAAAGAGTCTACAAACCGCTGCCCCACCCCCTTCGCCTGGCTCTCTGCACGGAACCGTTTCGAGAGCGCCAAGGGTCCTGTTGCGATGGGAAATTCAAAAGCCTGCTCTTCGATCCTCACTTCCCTGAGGGGTAGCACCCAAAACATTTGTAAGCCAGTAATACCACTGTATTCGGGTTAAATTGCCGGATTGGCACTTTGCGAAAAATAAGTGGGATTTGAATCGCAGTTTGGGCACTCGGTCTCTAGAAGGTTCACCATCTGTGGTCTATTCCATTGCAGTTACTGTCTCCCATGGAGAACCCTAAGGCAGTATTAGTAAAACTGCTGGTTCGTGGTTCAAAAGGCAAGCCTCAGGAACATGTTACAAATCATAATGGAGATGGTTAACAAACCATGATGCAGATGTGTAATCTCCACCCAGGCTTAAAACCAGGGTGCATCAAGGGCCAGATGCAGGGGAGTGGTATTGGGAGATCTAGTCTCATGCGCTCCCAAACGCATCTGGTGGGGCCACTGTGAGATACAGGAAGCTGGACTAGATGGGCCGTCAGCCTGATCCAGCAGGGCTCTTCTTATGTTCTAATATATTGTCTATTTATTGCAGCCCTCAAGCTGACTAGAGAAGTGTAGTGCCTCCAAGAGCTTTCTTCAGGGGAACCAGGGCCATATTACCCCTGAATGTCATTATCTTCTTTTGTTGTTCCCTTGAAGTAAAGGGAGATAAGCATTTGAGCAGAGGAGATAAAAATAATATGAAGTCATTCCTGAGATGGCTCTACAATTAACCCCACAAGCAAGGGTTTAATTGTGTCTCCTCTTGGTAAGATCACAGGTGTCATTTCTTTTGTCACATATCACAGTGGATCCCAACCTTGGGTCTCCAACAACTCCCAGAAATCCTAGCCAGCACTGCTCATGGTGAACATTTCTAGGAATTTTAGTCCAATAACATATAGGGACCCAAAGTTGGGAACCTCTAAGTTAGACTGAAGTTGTAGCATAGAGTACTCCAGCTTCTGAGGCAGCCTTCCCATAAGGGCTCTGAAGAGAACTTAAGATCATAAGAGCATAAGAAGAGCCATGCTAGATCAGGCCAAAGGCCCATTTAGTCCAGCTTCCTGGATCTCACAGTGGCCCCACCAGATGCCTCTGGGGGCACACAAGACTAGACCTCTGTCTCCTTATACCACTCCCCTGCATTTGGCCCTTGAAGTACCCCGGTTTTAACCCTGGAGATTACACATCTCCATCATGGTTTGCAACCTGTGATGGACTTTTCCTCCAGGAATCTGGCCAATCCCCTTTAGAAGGCATCCAGGCCAGATGCCATCACCACATCCTGTGGCAGGGAGTTCCACAGAATAACAACGTGCTCGGTGAAAAAATATTTTCTTTTGTCTGTTCTCACCCTCCCAGGCCTCAATTTGAGTGTATGTTCCCTAGTTCTGGTATTTTGTGAGAGGGAGAAGAGTGTCCCTCTATCCACTTGACTCATGCTCTGCATTATTTCTTATGTCTCAATCATATCCCCCACTCAGGCACCTTTTTTCCAAACTAAAGAGCCCCAAATATTTTAGCCTTTCCTCATAAGGGAGGTGCCCCCGCCCAGTCATCATTTTAGTCGCTCTCTTCTGCACCTTTTCCAGTTCCACTATGTCTTTTTTGAGATGCGGTGACCAGAATTGTATACAATACTCCAGGTGCAGCCTTACTATCATTTTGTATAATGGCATTATAATGTTGGCTGTTTTATTTTCAATCCCGTTTTTGATGATCTCGATTCCCTACCATGGAATTGGCCTTCTTCATCGCTGCCACACATTGGTGAGACACCTTCATGGAGCTATCCACCAACACACCAAGATCTCTTTCCTGATCTGTCACGGATAACTCAGAGCCCATGAGTTGATAGATAAAGTTTGGATTTTTTGCCCCAATATACATGACTTTATATTTGGCTACATTGAAACACATTTGCCATTTCGCAGCCCATTCCCCCATTTTGGAGAGATCCTTCTGGAGCTCTTCACAATCTTCTCTGGTTTTTACCACACGGAAAAGTTTTGTGTCATCCGCAAACTTGGCCACCTCACTGCTTTTCCCTGTCTCCAGGTCATTTGGGAACAGACTGAAAAGCACCTCTTCCCCCTCTTTGCTCTGAAATGCGTCGTTCGGCCACATAAAAATGCATAGCGCAGCTTCACCGATGAAACACAAGCGGCAGCCGCGTGCTACCAGACTTTGAAGTAGAGATTGGATCTAGAGGGGATTAGATCTTCCATTTGCAAATCTCATTCCATGGTCACAAGACCCACATCCCCAATGACACGCCAAGATGCCTCCAGAATCAGAACATTGGATGAAACACAGTGTCCAGCCCGTTAAAAAGGAGGAAGGTGAAATGAAATAAAAGAGAGAGATGGCTTCAAAACAAAGATGGTAGGGATGGACTGAGGACACAGGTAGTGGCAAAATTAGGCATGGAGCATGAAAAGGCAAGAGATAAAATTACTCTCCTTGAAATATTGAAATCATATTGCATCTCATTGACTATATGTTTGGGACTAACAAAGTAAAAGTTACAGTCTCAATTTAAACAATCGGATTTGCCTTTTTTAGCAGTAACTCTGTATTCTTAATGCAATGCATAATTGTAACGACTGGATCAGGAGCAATAAACGGGATGTGAAAATAATAGCAAATAGGTATAGTACATTAGTATTATTGACTTAAAGATTAACAACTAATGATGACTAACTCAAATGAGTGCAAAGTCCCAGATACTGAACGGAATCTCTCCTGAGAGTTATTTGATAATCACTATGTGCTATGCTATGCTATACTATGCTTTGCTAATACACTAGTTACTATATGATACAGCTGGTCACTGTATGATATAACTAGTGATATGGCTAGTCACTGGAGGCGGGAAACATTTTTTCAGTTGAAATTTTAATACAAATTTAACTTAATTCAATTTCTAAGCCAATATGCAAACTCATTTATCTGGAGTTTCTGAAACAATGTCCCAGTAACACAAAGGTGTACAAATGTGTGTACAGTATATTAGGGAAATGAGCCTCAAACATGCATGCATTTCAGGAAAAAAAAAAACCATGACATTTCATAGAACCGTAAAAATTATATGCTTCTATTGAAATGTTATAATTTTTCATATTCTTGTACATGCATTATATTTAGGGAAACTGCTTGCAAAAATTTGGATCTAAGGCAAACTGCTTTCATTATAAGACATACAAACATAGATAGTTTGGATTTCTTCAAGAACGTAAATCCAAACTGATACAAAAAAGAGGGGAAAATCCAAAAGCAAATGACTGTCAGCAAGAAGTCTACTGGACCTCTGGCACTGTCCTTTGGTCTTTCAGGTAGTTCAGATCTCAACGCCCAGAAACTCCTGCCACCGCAGGAAATGGCCAGAGTATCTGGAAACTGACATCCCAAACATCTGGAGGCCCAAAAGTCTGAGAACTAATACCCTGAAAGCTGACAATTTGGTGATTTGGAGCAAACTACTCCAGCGTGTTAGTGTAATAATACTTCCTCAATGTATGTGGACGGCCTTGCCAGGTTCTTCTGTTTTGCTACAACTGAAGAAGTTCAAGTCATCACATACGATAAAGTCTAGCTTTCAGAACTAGAGCCTTGGAAGATCAATTTCTGCTTCTTATGATTATAAGTTGGAAGGCAACCCACTCACTTAGTCCATCAGAGCTACTTTTACATTCTGCACGCACGCTGTCCAATTATCCAAGCCCACACACACGACAACACTTGTGCTTATTCCTTGGCCGTGTTTTCCTCTGCTCACTATTTATCCTGGGAATGTGTTTTGAAGTAAACAAGTTCATCTCCTTTTCCTTGCTACACACAACAACAAACAGCTGTAAGATCTGAGCAGCCAAAATAAGTCTGAATGGAACACAAGCCTGAGCTGAGATGGAAATTCTGCTTTCTGTTTGAGACCATTGGGAACAAAAATGCCTGGAGATCAAGAAGCACGTTTTGCACGTGGATCAAAGAGGAATGGGAATTAGTTATACCTCCATATATTTGGGGTTTAATTTAAAAAGGATGTTGACAACCTCGAGCGGGTCCAGAGGAGGGCGACCAGGATGGTTGAAGGTCTGGAAGAGATGTCATATGAGGAACAGCTTGGGGAACTGGGAATGTTTAGCCTTTCAAAAAGAAGGCTGAGGGGGGATATAATAGCCATGTTTAAATATGTGAAAGGATGTCATCTTGAAGAGGGAACAGGTTTGTTTTCCATGGCTTCAGAGACTAGGACTTGGGGCAATGGTTTCAAACTACAGGAAAGAGATTCCATTTGAACATTAGGAAGAATTTCATAACAGTTAAAGCTGTTTGGCAGTGGAATATGCTGCCACGAAGGGTGGTGGAGTCCCCTTCTTTGGAGGTTTTTAAGCTGAGGCTGGATGGCCATCTGTCAGAGGTATTGTGATAGGGTTCCTGCATGGCAGGGGGGTTGGACTAGGTGGCCCTTGAAGTCTCTTCCAACTCTGTAATTCTGTGATTCTATGATCACCAGAGATATAGGGTTGAAAAGATTACAGTCTAAAACTTTCCGAGGGTCAAAGATTTTCCAAACCTGCCTTTACCAAATCCGCCATGGTTTCCCTGAGCCACACTGTGCTCTCACCGTGACAATGGTATATACTCTGCTTCAGAAGAACGAGCCAGCCATCCTCTTAACTTGCCAGTTGCAAAGGTGAAATCCGTGGGTCACTACTACCCTGTTTCCCTGAAAGTAAGACATCCCCTGAAAATAAGAACTACTTACAGTTTTGCCTCTCACTGAAATATAAGGCACCCCCCAAAAAATAAGACTTTCCCAATAATAAGCCCCTCCCCCGAAGCTACGGCAACTCTAGACTCTGCACCATAGCGGTGGGCCCTGCCGCGCAGCTCACTGTTGGCCACAGCACAGCCGGAGCAGACAGGAAGTGCAAGGTCTCTTTTAATCAGAGAGCCTGCACCACCACCAGGACTAGCTACCGCCTGCATCAGTAATAGAAGTTTTTCCCCAGTCGTTTCAGAGAGCACCACTCCATGGACTGCGCCCTGATGGCCAAGTAAGATTATTCATTATCTGCACGTCCTAATGAGTTGTCATCTTGCCCATCATGGAGGAGCAACATCTTCCACAATGCAACCTGACAGCTCTACAGCCTCATCTATCAACATTGTTTGACAGTCCAAGACAGGGGAGGGGGCAAAAGGGGACTCCTGGAAGACAAATCTATCAAAGCCAACCGGAACTGCAGAAAGGCGGGGAGGCAATTACTGGGAATGAGATTGGCCCTAAACCTCACAAGCCCATAGAACTTGGCTGAGGTGCCCCATGTTCTGTAACCACTACAGACACACAAGACTTTGGTTTAACATCTCGTAGGAAGGCAAACCCACAGATGTCAGGAATCTATTCCAGTTTTTCCCAGCATTGTTCATTATTTTGCAATCCTGGACCATTCAATATTCTTTTGCACACAGAGCTCAGCCTCCATATTTTCTCAGCATCTGTATGCATGTTTTTAACATCGTACCTACCTACTCCTCCGCCCCCCCCACTCAAGCTACCATTTCCTCCTTTTTTTCCCCTTTCCTTTGTTGTCTTCGTTACGTGGCTGGGCTTCTGATATGCTGCTCATTTTCATTTTAATAATACACCTCTTGTAAAGCACAATATTTTACTTCAATTGCACGAGTCGCTGGAAAAATTCCTTTGACGTGGATGACATTTATATATCAACCCAACTGATAACGGCTTTATGATGTTGGGTACTTTGCAAGAGTTTCACAATTTGGACATCTCCGGAGCCTGAAACATGAACTGTATCATCTTTTATATAAACGAGAAAGGCAACAAACATCAAACTGTTCTAAAACCACACAGAAGAAAAAGAAAGCAAGGAAAGTTTTCTAAACCGCTTGTCTAAATTACTTAACAAGATTAGCAAGCCAACAGAACAACATTGACAGGAAAAGACATCATTAGGAAGTAGTCATAATAAATAATAAATCATCCCTATTATTTGAATAACCCAGCATCCTGCTGAGTGGGGAAGGGAAATGGTGTAACTACTGTGGCAAACTGCCAGTGATGATTAAGGCCCCACTTGAATTCCTCCCTGTGCATCTGTCAGGTGGCTTGTAAATGACCAGCAAGCAATTCCGGGGACTCATTAATTAGCGGCAATTTGCTGCTCTGAGTTATGTTATTTCATTTCCATCTTCCTAACGACAGAACAGGATTTGGGCCACAGCATTTCAGAGAGTTCAGAGCACTCTTCATATATTATTATCCTATAATCCTTACAATTGAACAGTGAGAAAGGTTTGTAATTTTGTTCTCGCACTTACGTACTTGCCTAAGGTTTCCTGACAAAACTAGCTGCAGATAAGATTCAAAACAAGGATGTCCTAATCCACAGCTTAATTTCTTGGCCACCAGCTCTCCTTATGCTCAAATTAAGGATGGAGTAAAGCCATCCAATGGAACTAATCAACTTTTTCTCTGGACGATCTTCAGTATAGCTCCCCCTTTGATTCATAAATGCTTTTGTTGGAACTGAATTCCTTATTGAAATGGTTTAGGAAAGAGCTACGCGTTCACTTGCTACCCTACAGAACAACAATGTGCATGCACTGGGGCTGGTGTCACACATGAGAAACACAACTGGAACATGTCTATCCCTTTACCCAGTTCCAGATGCATAGAGGGTTGCATAGATGTAGCCTATGATATACAGTGGCACCCCGACTTAAGAGCAGCTCGATTTAAGAGTAATCCGACTTAAGAGCGGAAAACTGTTGGCATTTTAACTGCCACCTTACAAATTTTAGATATGGTCTGTTCGACTTACAATCTTTTTTATTTTTTTCACTATTTTTTTTTTAATTTTTTAGATAGGTACACCGACTTAAGAGTAGTTCGACTTAAGAGCATGCATTCGGAACGGATTAAATTCGTAAGTTGAGGTACCACTGTACTCCTAAATGACAGTGCAGCAGACCACTGAAGTTAGTTTTTTGAACTATCACTTGGCTGTGGATTTTGGGAATAGTTTTCTAACCTTTCAAAGAACTGGTAGACAAAAGGGCAGCTCAAGTACAGTCAGGGACATTAAATTCATAAAACAAGAGTAACTTCAGCCTCCCGGGAAAGCCCATTTCTCTTCGCACTGCCGCAGTGTGGAACACCCAAGAGTGCCGGAGAGACCACCACAACCATGTAATAAAAGAAGAGGAAGTTACACAAAAGAGTCTGGCAATAAATAAAAGAAGAGGAAGTTACACAAAAGAGTCTGGCAATAGCCCAGAAGATGGAAGTAGCAGAATGGACCAACAATCGTGAGCAGACCTCTAGATTTCATAGCGGCAACTGTCCAGAGACAAGACCACAGCCAAGGAATAATTGAACAACCAGTTCCCAAGGACTCCACTCCATTGATAATGACTAGATCAATGCCATGAGATATTCAGAATATTGCTCAATAGAGATGGGCACGAATTAAAAAAAATGGCATTTCGTTTGTCGTTTGTCATTTGGAGGGTCCGTTCCGGTTCGTTTCCATTTTTCGTGAATTTTTGCAAAAACTCATTTTTGTTTTCATTCATTTCATTACCATTTCGTTACCATTTATTTCAATTTTTGTGATTTTTTTTTTTTTAGGATTTTAAGCAATTCACTTGTATTGCAGTAACGGAAACGAAATGCACGACAAAATTTCCGGTGTTTCTGTTCATTTTGTTTCATTTTAGAGACAAAATTTGTTTGTCGTTTCGTTGCGTAGCGAAACAAAAAACGAAAATGAAAACGAAAAATTGTTCATTTCGTACCCATCTCTATTGCTCAATGATCCAAGCAACAAGTTTCAATCTCATCAAACCACATGTCCTAGGAAAGTCACCCTCACGCCATCCTGAGATGCTTTCTACCCTTGTTGCCTTCCTTTCATCAGAGTTTGAGCTATTATCTTTGCTTTATCCTACTTAATGCTTTTCCATAAAACAACTAATTTACACCACCAGGCACTATTTTCCCCCCAACACCACCACTGCACATCAAATTCTATTACCAATTTGGTGCTTTTATCCCCATATTTAAGAGGCTGTTTTCAACACCCAGCACAGAAAACTGTGGTATCATTGAAAGAACCAACCAAAGAAGCAACTCACCTGATTGGGCGGCATGTTTTGCAAGAATGTTAGCAATTCAAAAATTCAGAGAAGCCAAGTGGAAAGAAATACTGTCCAAAATCCTGCCCTTTGTCACAGTAAATTACACTAGAGTAGATCCATTCAATCAATGGGGATTTCAAGAGCCAACTCCTCCATAGGTTCAACAAATTCAAATGTGCCTACTGCCTCTGTGATTTACTCTACCAAGGTAAATCAGATTAGAATAGGCTCATTGGGATCAACAGGTTCTACACATAAGTTGACTCACCCATTCTTTACTAATTCAAAGTGCCCAATCCATGTGTAATTTATTATGCTAAGCAATGGATTTTTGGCCAGAGAGTACCAAGAGTGGGTTTTCTTGTGCAAAAGTTCTTGTGGGCTTTTGCTGGCCATTATTAACAAATTTATGATGGAATATATGCTCAGAGGAACCCTGTTCCTGAATGCATCCCTGCCATCATAGCTGGACAATGGCTGGCATGGCTTGACATTCTAAGAAAATATCAAAACAGAGAAGTCTCAAGCCCTCGTCTGGTCTCTCCTTCTCTCAATTAAAAACATCGTTATAATTGCATATTTAATCGCTTCATTTCCTTTTACTACATAATTCACTTCACATTCTTTGTAGTTTAATTACTCCATTCATCAAATTCTGTAACTTTGCTTTCTTTCTTGGAGCTTAAATGGTTTGGGGGGGGGTTTCAGGGGGAGGTAAACTGCAGCTCTCTGCTGGCAAGGAACTATGGGATTTGTAGTCCAGTGAACCATCACTTTGGAGCCTGGCTCCTTACAAGTTAGAGCAAAGCTCTCCCTTTGCCTTGTGTATTGTTTTGGTTTGGTTTTAAAGCTTGTAAGACTAAAGGCAGCGGTAAAGATGTTATAAATAACTATATCTACAGGTAGAAGGCTCACGTACATAAGTACAGTGGTACCTCTACTTATGAGTTTAATCCGTTCCAAATGCATGTTCTTAAGTCGAATAACTCTGAAGTAGAGTAGCCCTATCTAAAACAAACAAATAAATAAATAAATTTAAAAAATAAAATATGTAAGTAGAGCAGACTGCATCTAAAATTTGTAATGCAGCAGTTAAAATGACAACGATTTTAAGCTCTTGTCGAATTATTCTTAAATCAAGCCACTCATAAGTAGAGGTACCACTGTATGTTTGTTTTTTAAAAAAGAAAATATCAGAAAGAGAACCATCCACACAGTGCCTTCACTACAGATTTAGGTTTCAAAGTAGTGGCCAAACGAAACTGGAATGAGAATACGGACATGTTTGCTTTTCTCTCAGCTCTTCTAAAATGATACCCTTCTATACACATCATCAGCCTGGAGGCTAGACCCCAGGAAAATCAACTCAACCACAAGAATCTCTGTAGAAACATAATTTTGTTCACAGAGAGTAGTAACAGGACAATAACATGCTCTGCGCAGGCTCTAAGTTTACCTCATAACCAGTGGCAAGAATCCAGTTCAAAGTCCAAATGTTCTTCCTCCACAGAGATAGCTTTTGCTAATGTTCCTTTTAGAAGAAAAGAAAAAAAATGCAGACTCCCTAGAGAATCACTCGGTCGCCGCTCACCATTAGAATATTTTAACGAGTTCAAAGTTCCTGCTATGATAGGAAATGTGCAACATTCCAGACAAAAGCTGGTATCTCCACTTACGAGAGCAGAATACATGAGTAGCCCGTTAAACTATCACACAGAACAGAGTAAGCCAATCTCTTTCCATTAGAAGGTCACCTCCAACGGATGCAAGAGAGACCATCAAAATTACCTGCCAGATTTAAATGGCTCTCCGCTTGGGCTCCAGAATGCAGACACTGATGGTCCCTGATGATAAATTTAAAATGCTGTAAAACGGAGAAAGCCACTGCGATGCCAAGGGTGAATCTCCCCGTCTCTTGGACAAGGCCCAAGGGAGATCAAACCCCATGGGAAGGACATCTATTTATAGAAAACCCACAGAGGCAACCCAATAAATACAAGCAACAAAGAATAACGTCACTCCTTTGAGACTAAAAAACCAATACATTTTTGCAGGAACGAGCACGCATCTGCTGAAGCCAGCTGTTTGGCCAACAACAGGTAATGAGGGTACAAACAAGTGTGAAAGGTTTTAAACTGCAACACAACACATGGCTGGTTTCTGTGGAATCTTCTTAGGATTTTTACTCTGTTTCGTGTAAGGACACAAGTCCCAGTAATAACCTGCAGCTAATTAGCAAGGTGTTGACCGCATGCTTAATCGTGTGCCTGTCGCACAACAACGCACACAACTGGGTTTTGTTCACCAGCTGCAATTCATGACCTGAACTTAAAAATCCCTTAGATGCAACTGCTGTAACAAATGAAGATTTTTTTTCTTCTGCCATAACATCCATGCTGGATGAAGCTTCAGCCATCTAGCCTACCGTGTCACCAATACACAAAACAAAGCATTGTTAGCCGAAGCGTAGTACGGACAACGCAAGATACATGTCACTCGGTAGCCCAAAAGGCAATTAGGGTTATTCATTTCAACTCCGACTGCTCATAGACAGTAGTTCTCCATTCAAATGTCAGCAAACCAAGTTGTCACAAAACACGGGGTTCATGTCACTGTCCATCCATGATATTCGCCGCAGGACCATCCCTACCTTTTTCAGCTTGCCGCTCTTGGTACCCACAAAAGCCAAGGAGTGATTTTTATAGACGTAAGCTATGACGGACGTCATCCTATCCCGGTCTTCTGTGAAGATAGGGAGCCCTCGTACCATCTCAGATACTCCAAGAGGGGCGTTCATATCCAGGCCACAGAAATTATCATCAATTGTTAACAGCTGCAAGGAAAAAAAAAAGAGGAGGGGGGGGAGAATCATGATTTGAACCATACCATCACAGAACACACCAAAACCTTCCAGTTACAGTGGTACCTCGGATAACAAATTTAATTCATTCTCCGAGGCAATTCGTTATCCAAAAAAAAATTGTTATCCGAAACATGGTTTCCCATAGGAATGAACGGCAAACCAATTAATCCGTTCCAGAGCCTAGGAAAATGACGCAGACACTTGGTTTTTTGCTCAAAACTCTTTATAAAGTGCACTTTAAAGGTACAGATGTGATGCAGCCTGGGATGGCTCTTTTTTACTGAGGCATGCTGGAAATTCATTATCTGAGGCACTCCATAGAGAAAATTTGTTATCCGAGGCAGCCCATAGAGGAAAATTCGTTATCCGAGGCAGCCCTATACTTGGAAACTGCAATTCATTATCCGAAAAATTCATTATCAGGAGCAGTTCTGTTCGGAAGATGGGCGGTATAAAAATGCAATAAATAAATAAATAAATAAATAAATAAATAAATAAATTCATTTTCCAAGGTATTCCAAGGTATTACTTGAATAGTTTACTAACTCTTAACTCTTACAGGCTGCAACCTTACGGTTTTTTTCAAGTGAGATATTTCAGGAGAGGTTTTACCAAGTTCACCTGCCAGCCAAATTTCCTCGGCTGGTGGTGGACATAAGCCACTGGTGGATATTAACGGTCTATCATGCTAGACTTTCTCTACGCCAAAACAAAACAAAACACAGTTGTTTTTTGGGACTACAGCCGTCCTTCAACCATCAAGGCTACTGGCCACGTTGGCAGAGGACTGGGGGAATACTGGGTTTTCTTAGCATTAGATGCCAAAAAAAAAAAATTAATGTCCTCTTTTTGTCCCATTCTGCACATGCCGGGAAGCAGACTGGCAGAACGGCAGGCTTTCAGGTGCCAGATAAGCAGGGACCTCTGCCTGCAAATGCAGCTTTAATAAGCCCCAGCAACCCTCTAAATATCTGCTTTAAAACAAACCTCTCCAGATAATTGTGCCTGGAGCCAAATCCACATTTATGGGAGAAATCCTAGCGAAAGGATTAGAATTTCCAATACTCCTTGCCTTCTCTTTGGCCACAGCTCTGCCCTGATGCCACTGCATAGCTAAGACACTTGGAGAGGAATACCAGAAAGTCCTGCAACCAGAGAGCTCTAAATTGATGGTTTATTCCTGTGGCAAGCAGGTGGCTATTAATCCCTTATTTCATAAGATCTGTTAACTAGAATTTCCTCACCCAAATGCTACTTTGGGTACACCTCCAGACAAGGCGTATGGCTTTATACAGGCTTCATAAACACCCCATCAAACATCACATCCAATGATGCTGACAGGTGGAGGCAGGCCAGTTAGAGCAAAGCACTTTGTAGACACTTTCCATTGGGAACGGATATGAACCTTGGCACCACCCAATCCCACTGCCCCGGAATGGGCCAGGCCAGTTACTGGGCTCCACGTGGCATGAGGTGTGGTGGCCTAATCCCCTCACCCCAACCCAGAACTGGCTGAGACACTTACCAGACTCTGTCTGTGAAGATTCTCAGTCATCCAGGTGAGTTTATCTGGAAGTTGAGTCATGGCTACTGGACTTTTTTTTCTTGAGAGACAGAAACGTTTCGCTGCTCATCCAAACAGCTTCATCAATCTGACGGGTGAAGCTGTTTGGATGAGCAGCGAAATGTTTCTATCTCTCAAAAAGAAGAAGTCCAGTAGCCGTGACTCAACTTCCAGATACAAGGCTCCATTGTCTCACATCAGTCATTGAAGAAGAGAGCCAGCCCTTCCCCTGCGTGGAAGTGAGAATGGTTGGCAACACAGAGGGGTAGGGAAGCACGAGCCAGGCTCCTTCCAGGATTGGTGCAATGACCATGACAAATGGAGACTCATGAAAAGAGCCAGGAGTTACCAAAGTTATTTTTTTGCAGAATGAGAATTCACTCAACCACTACCTCCATGAAGAGGTTGTGTGTGTTGGGGAGATTTTGGTAACTGTGGTCTTCTCAAAAGCACTGTTTTCAAGCGGCAAGTCCATGGCAAGTCAGCATGTGATGCTAGGTGTCCAACCATTAAACCAGGCCTGCCCAAAGTCCAGCCCGGGGGGCCAAATCCGGCCCGTCAGGCTATTCTGAGTGGCCCGCTGCTGGCTGGCCCACCCCTCCCTCCCCCAACACTTCTGCCAACACTGACACTGGGAAGCTTGGGTGGCTGGGCGGACAGGCAGTCTGCCGCCACCGGCACCACAGGGGAAAGTGTGGAGGTGGGCAGGCCAGCGGGCCTCTGTTACCGCCAAGGAGCTTTGGGGTGGGCTGGCGGGTGAGCCGTCGCCACTGCTGGGGAGCTTGGGGGGGCAAGGTCGCACAGATCGCCTCTTCCAAGGGGCGACCTGTGGCCACGGCTCCCTGTGCTTCCTTTGGTCCCCACCTCCCTCCCTCCCTTCCCTCCCTTCTTTGTTCCCCACCTTCCTTCCTTCCTCCCTCCCTCCCTCCCTTGGTCCCCACTTTCCTTCCTTCCTCTCTTGGTTTCCACCTCCCTCCCTTGGTCCCTGCCTTCCTTCCTGTGGGTAGGGCTTGCAGTGGGGTGGCAGGGTCGGGGAGCAACCGGCCCCTGACACATTCTCAACCACTAAATCTGGCCCTCCTTACAAAAAGTTTGGGCACCCCTACGTTAAACCATAAACTAATCTGAGTCCTGCCCGGCCGATGCCCTCTTTCAAAAAGATCCTGAGCCAGCATTCGGGACAGCACCCTAATTGCATGCCTCATGTCATCCACACAAACACCACAACAGTTACCATGCAATTACATGCCACTATGAACAAGTGACAATGCAGTTACAGCCACTTTACCAATTACGGAGGAATTGCCACCTTGAAGCTAAGAGGTTTTTCACTCAATTGTAATTTAGGCAAGAGCAGAAAAGAGAATGAAGTTGCTGAAATGTACTTGAGCTGGTGTCTGCAGCTGAATTCAGATTGCTATTGTTTTATTGAGGGGTGGTGGGTTTTTTTTCAGTGATAGATCAAGGATTGGTGTCAGGTTTCCAGAGAAACATAGAATCTTAATGCCCTACAGACTTCTACCTCCTGTGTTTGCTACTACCACACTTCCCAACACATGGCCCTGGGCAATAATATAACATCTACTGAGCGTCGTAAAAATGTGTAATTTCCTGTAGGGAGGACTACATCTCGTACAGGGCAAAGGTTTCCCGCTCAGGGTTCCAAGCTTGCCTTGACATGGTTTCATTTCATGAGCAAAAAGTGAAAAGAGCGCTATCTCTATTTCTGTGGAGTTCTCCAGGAATAAGCAAACTCTCCGAGCACAAATGAGCAATAGAAACAGGTTAAAACACACTACAAATAGATCAAAAGCAGGTTAAACAACAAACCCACCAAAATCCAAATAATCAAGTTCATTGAAATTATCCTAAAAATCAGCAGTATAAACCGCCATTTAACAAGGTGAATCTTCAGGTGCTTCCCAACAACAGTGTGTGTTCCAATAGATAACGTACCTCATCCGGCAGCTACATTAGCTCAGAGATTCTGTGAGTCCTGGTCTAAAACAAGGAACATCTTGAAGATGTGATAGAAAATTACTTTTTGGAATATTTAACTGTGAAAGAAAGTGTTTTTGCTTTAAGGTCAAAGTTTCCCAAGCTGTTATTTTGCATGTGAGTTCTTGCTGTGAAGGTTCTCAGTCATCCAGGTGAGTTTATCTGGAAGTTGAGGGAGGTGAAAGGTATGGCTTGCAGGTATAGGGCCTTTTCGGCAGCTGCCCCCAGGCTATGGAACGCCCTCCCAAGTGAGACCCACCATATCGATGTTGATGACATTACGGCACCAGGTAAAAACCTTCCTATTCCAGAAGTTTTTAAACTGATTTTTGTGGGTCCTGATGGCAATTTTAGTGTAGTATTTTAATATATTGTATTTATTGTATTTAAATGTTTTATTGTTTTAATTTTATTGCAATTTTGATGTTTTAATTGTCTGAATTGTTTATTTTGATTGTGAGCCGCCCAGAGACCTTTGGGTAGTGGGCGGCATACAAGCTATATAAATAAAATAAATAAATAAATAAATGACCTGAAGTTGACTTGCCAACTTTAAAGTCCTGTGCTTCTGTGTTTTTCATTCTCAGAAAAGCCAGACCCAGAGGTGATGAAGTTTCTCTTTTTTTATATACTTCAGCTCTCAAACTCTCAAAGTGGTGCTCATTGTACTATGAGGAACGTAAAATAGTTTCTAGATTGTAGCCAAGAAGCTTTAATAACTAATTTTAAGCTCCAAAGGATTCTTCAACTCCAAGCAAGGGTGAGATTAAAACAACAACAATTCTGATTTGTTTCTTTTCTCCTCTGTGTCTCCCAATTTGTGCAGAGTGGAGGCAAAAAAAAACCATTCAAACTAAGGCTGTGTCCTGCCTTCGGGCACATCATGAGAAGGAAAGATTATCTGGGGGGAAATTAGAATGCTGGGAAAGGTGAAAGGCAGCAGGGAAAGAGGAAAGCTGTATACCAGATGCATTGTCTCCATCAAGGAAGCCACAGCCTTGACTTTACAAGAGCAGAGCAGGTCTGTTGAGGGCTAGACATTTTGGAGATCGCTCACTCGTAGGGTTGACATAAGCCTGAAGCAACTTGACAACAAACAAACCACAACACGATCAACCCTGTTCGGTGGTTAGCTTCAGACTTACTTGGAGGCACCAGACACTGCCCCCATCTCTGTCACAGAGGCATGTTTGTCGAGGAGAGGTTCCTGGTAGCATTCAGTCTACCCACAGGGCCCAATACTGTCCCCCAGGCTGTTTAACATCTATTCTACATGGAACCACTGGGAAAGGTCATCAGGAGGTTTGGGCTGAGGAGTCAGCAATATGCTGACGATAGTCAGCTCTACCTCTCATTTTCCACTGATTCAGGTGAGGCAGTTTCTGTGCTGAACTCGTGTCTGGGCCAGGACGGAAGTGCTGTTAGTGGGTGCTTTGCCAGACAGGTTAGAGGGCCATATTCCTGTCTTGGACGGGGTTGCACTCCCCCTAAGGGACAGGGTCTGCAGCTTGTGGGTACTCCTGGATCCCGGTCTAACTCTGGAAGCCCAGGTGGACTTGGTGGCCAGGGGTGCCTTTCTTCAGCTGCGGAAAATATACCAGCTGCGCCCCTACCTGGACAAGCAGAGCATCATGGCAGTTACGCATGCACTGCTAACATCCCATATTGATTACTGCAATGCGCTTTATGTGGGGGAGCCTTTGAAGATGGCCTGGCAATTGCAACTGGGTCAGAATTGTGTGGTGGGGATGCCAGGGACCATATCACACTGATTCTGTATAACCTTCATTGCTTACCAGTTGCTGCCCGAACCCAATTCAAAGTGCTTGTTTTGACATATAAAGCCCTTAAACGGCTTAAGACCTAGACACCCGAAGGACTGCCTCCTTCCATATGAACCTAACCAGCCATTAAGATCCAGCCAGGGGGCCCTCCTGAAAGAGCCATCCCTCAAGGAGGTGAGAAGGATGGCTTGTAGGTAGAGGGTCTTTTCAGCAGCTGCCCCCAAGCTATGGAATGCCCTCCCAAGTGAGATCCGCCTGGCGCCGACATTGATGACATTTCGGCACCAGGTAAAAACCTTCCTGTTCTAGAAGTTTTTTTAATTGACATAACATAGATTGTGGGTAGATCCTGATGGCAATTTTAGTGTTTTGTATTTAAATGTTTTAATTGTTTTAATTGTTCATTTTAATTGTAAGCTGCCCAGAGACCTTTGGGTAGTGGAGGGCATATACAGTACATTGTATGTATGTATGTATGTATGTATGTATGTATGTATGTATGTATGT
>JAHTLZ010000161.1:3246065-3256582 GCA_023846285.1 Phrynocephalus versicolor | reverse complement strand
GTATGTATGTATGTATGTATGTATGTATGTATGTATGTATGTATGTACAGTAGTACCTTTTATAAAGGAATCGATGCGTTCCAAATGAAATTATGTTAAGCAAATTTTCAGTCATACAAATTTTCCCTAGGAATGCATTGAAAACGGAGTAATCCCTAATCGCAACCATTTTTATGTTGTAAGGATTCGCCCCGTAGACAATTCTGTTAAGCAAATTTCCCCATCTCCCGTTTTTTTTATCTTGTACAGATTTTATGTTATACAAACCGTTTGTTATACGAGGGTCCACTGTATGTATGTATGTATGTATGTATGTATGTATGTATGACTAAATAAATAAATACATAAATAAATAAGGGGAAAAAACCTCAATATTCTTTGGGGTCCCCCCCCATATACAATGCAAGCAGCCACTTCTACCCTGTAGACCCATACTTCTTTCCCCAGGGAGTAAAGCATGGCAGTGAAGGGAGGGCCTGATTTCTCCCCTCTAAGAATGGTGACTCTATCCCAGAACTCAAATAAGGCAATGGTGTGCAGAGAGATGCACTGCTTCTGTTTTAATCCAAGCCGAGGGCCTATCCAGCTGCCCCCTCCCCTTCACGGATGGCACAGCCCGAGGATGATGAGGGATCTTTGTGTTCAGGATAGACGCTAAACCCAGTTGAGCCCCATTCTCCACGCTGCTCAACAAAATGATGATTGTGTAAACCGTGACATGCCTGCAGCCCCCAGCCCAACGAGGCTTGAAATAGCATCCTAACCTCTCTATGAATAGCCTTTGAGACTTCGCTCCCAGCCCCTTCAGCTTTCAGACTCCATTCCTTTTTATTTCTCCCCCCACCCAACCTTTGATTTATTTGGGGAGGTGGGGAAGGAAGAGAGAATTATTTTTATTTAAGAAGCGTCTCTTATATAACTCTTCCCTTCAGCATCCCGGCTTGCAAAGTGGCAGAAGGGGGAAAGGCGAAGTGAGGTCGTCCCTGGCTATAAGCGGCATCTATAAAACAACCATGTGGAAGAGGATGCGGGCAACCGCGAGCAGAGGCCACATGTGACAAAACCTACTGAACCACAGAAGGAAGGCCTCCGAGGGCTCCCTCACAGCGATGCCAGGCGCGGCTTCGGAAACCAACTGCGTGCCCACAAAGTCTAATTGGATGTGAGACGTACGGTGAAAAATGACTCGCAGCTGCCAACAGGGAAAGGTCTTTTAAAAACCCCGGTGGAAGAGAACGCGATGGAGAAGGCAGCGGGCAGAACACGTTGAACAGACAAAAGAAAATATTTTTTTCACCCAGTGTGTTGTTAGCCTGTGGAACTCCCTGCCACAGGAGGTGGTGATGGCATCTGGCCTGGATTCCTTCAAAAGGGGATTGGACAGATTCCTGGAGGAAAAGTCCATCACAGGTAACAAACCATGAGGGAGATGTGTCATCTCCAGGCTTAAAACCGGGGTACTTCAAGGACCAGATGCAGGGGAGTGGTATCAGGAGACAGAGATCTAGTCTCGTGCGCTCCCAGAGGCATCTGGTGGGGCCACTGTGAGATACAGGAAGCTGGATTAGATGGGCCTTTGACCTGATCCAGCATGGCTCTTCTTAGGTTCTTATGTTCTTATGATCCCAACACCTCAGTGAAGTTCACTTGCAAAAGGAGTTGTTCTGGATCATCCTCTCAATCTGGGTCAAACCGTTTGCTGTTCCTCCCAAGACGATGCCTCAATTAAGAAGAGGCTTAATTTAGGCTCTGGGCAGGGCAGCGGGGTGACGGATTCTGCCCAGAATATCTCAGACACAATAGGACCAGTCAAGGGCCCGGAGTTTAGTTCCACCCTGAATGGGACACGTTGTGTGAGTAGGGTCAAGAGGACCGAGGGAGAAGTCAAGGCACACGGGTGTCTAAGTGGGAAGAATTTGGCAAGCAGCCAGTTAAAGGAACAGATCCGCTTTCCAAACAGCTTCAAGCTGCATTTGAGCCAGGGTGGATTTGATTTAAAGTGGGGTATACTGACCATTAATTTTTTTAAAAAAAATTCTTAAGAAATTGAAGGTGTCATTTAAATCCATTTGATTTGGGGGGGTGGGGAAAAAGCATTGGTTTTTATCCACCTTGACTTGGTGGTCCGACTAAAAAACTGGAACAAGTTCAGAGGAGAGTAACAAGGATGACCAGGGGACTGGAAACTAAAGATGGGCACGACTCAAAAAATATTTTTTTGTTTTTCGTTTGTCGTTTAGGGGGTCCTTTTCGGTTCATTTTCGTTTTTCGGGGGTTTTTTTGCACATTTTTCATTTTCGTTTTCGTTACAAAATGAAACGAAAAAACAAAAACAAAAACAAAAATTTTTCGTTTCGTTAGCATTCTTTTCAATGCAATGCGTCTGCTGTAACGAAAACGAAAAACACGGCAAAATTTTTCGTTTTGTTTCCGTTGTCGTTTTGCTTCTGAAAAATTTTTCGTTTTCGTTTTCGTTGCAAAATGAAACAAAAAAATGAAAACGAAAACAAAAATTTTGCTGAGTCGTGCCCATCTCTACTGGAAACCCAAGCCCTGTGCGGGAAGACGGAAAGAACTAGGCACGTTTAGTCAAGAAAAAAGAGGACTGAAGGGAGACAGGAGCGCACTTTTCAAATACAGTGGACCCTCATATAACAAGCGGGTTTTTTTTAACAGAAAATCCACTTAAAGGAAAAAAAATTCCGGAAATAGGGGGAAATCGCTTAACAGAATTGCGTATGGGGCGAATCCGTACAACAGAAGAACGGTCGCGATTAGGGACTAAGCCAATTTCAATGCATTCCTATGGGATATCTGTACAAAAGAAAATTTGCTGAACAAAATTTCATTTGGAACAAATGCATTCCTTTATACAAGGTACCCCTGTATTTGAAAGGGAGTCATTCAGAGGAGGGGCAGAATCTGTTCTCGGACATTCTGGACATTGAACACTGGGCTCAAGTTACACGAAGCCAGATTTTAGTTGAATGTCAGGGAAAAAAAACTAAATACAGTGGTCCCTCGTATAACAAGCAGTTTGTTTAACAGAAAATCTGCTTAAAGGGAAAAAATTTCCGGAGATAGGGGGAAATCGCTTAACAGCATCACCTATAGAGCAATGTATGGACTGGAATTTGGTCTAACAAATCATTTACAGTACGTGCTATATAACCTCCCAAATGGTCATTTTGATATAAGGATTAGGGATTTCCCATTTGGGTTTTTCAAACTCCAACTCCCAGAATTCTCCATTCGCCTGACAGACCCCATACCTTTCAGGTGCCTTGAATTTCGCTCACCTGGAGGAAGGCCTAGCTTGAAGGCTTCATGGTCTACCTCAAGCCTAGCCTCCTGTTAAAAGCATTGAGATTAGGGATGGGCACAAAACGAAAAAATAATGTTTCATTTCATTTCATTTCATGTTTTCCCACCCCATTTTGTTCTGTTTTGTTTCTTATGAAGAATTTTTAAACATTTCGTACAAAATTAAATGAAACAAAACAAAATGGCTCCCCTGGGTCCTAGAGGCACCAGATTTGGCGCCCAGGACTCCGGGAGCCATTTTTAAAGGGCTCCTGCTGAGCTGTCAATGGCTGGAGCCCTTTAAACCTGCCCCAGTCGGTACCAGGGGGACAGCTGGGCAGGAGCCCTCTGAAAATGGTCGGGTAGGCAGTTCCGTGGGATCACGCTCCCTATCTGACCGTATTCTGAGGGCTTCTGCCGAGCGGTCAATGGCTGGACCCCTTTAAACCTGGCCTAGTTGGTACCAGAGGGTCCTCCTGGTACCGACAGGACCAGGTTTAAAGGAATCCAGCCATTGACAGCTCGGCAGGAGCCC
Source organism: Phrynocephalus versicolor (assembly GCA_023846285.1). Classification (NCBI taxonomy): domain Eukaryota; kingdom Metazoa; phylum Chordata; class Lepidosauria; order Squamata; family Agamidae; genus Phrynocephalus; species Phrynocephalus versicolor. The sequence goes on along the minus strand of JAHTLZ010000161.1, from coordinate 3,252,744 downwards.
AAAAACAATAGAATGAAACAGTTCGTTTCAATGCAAAAACGACTATTTCATTTCGTCTATAACAAAATGCTGCTTCCTTGTTTTGTTTTGTTTCGTTATGTAACGAAACGATGAAATAGCATTTCATTTTTTGTTTCCTGCCCATCCCTAGTTGAGATGATTCCAGGTAAGGGTCTGTCAGGTAGAATCCACAATATCTGAATGGCAGATATATCTCTTAATAAGGATAGTCAGCTTCAAAGCCACAGGCAACGGGATTGTATAGGAACCATGGCCCTGTCACCGCCATTGCAATCTTTATTCTACGGATCAGCTCCCAGCCCTAGATGCAACGTGACTCCAGCAAGGGGGCAGGACAAGCCCCCCCTCCCACATCTTCCTCCCAGCAAACAGCAGAGCATGGCTGAGTTACCAACTTCTTGTTTCACTGGCTTGACTCGAACGGTCACAGCTGCCACTCCGGCTCAGCAACCCAGCACTCCAACTTACAGCAGAAGCTGCAGATGCCAGAGTGCCTAGTTTGATGTTTTACTCTCTCTTCCCTCCACCGCCTCCGCCGTCTCCAGCCCAAGCCGTAGAACAGCAACACAGCTCCCTGCCTCCTTTGCAATTATTTGTGTTCATGTTGCACTCCATTAGAGTCGCAAACAGAGATGGGCTTCTGATAGGCGCCGCCAACCAGAATGTGGCCTTGAAAAAGCCATTATATCAGGAAAGGAGCACAGGCAGGCAGGAGAGAAAAGACTTCGACTGTCTCTGAAATCATTTGCCACTTTAGGAAAGCAAAACAACAAAAATTAAAAAGACACGAGCCAAATCTGTACCCTCAGTTTTCAAGGCGTTGGTACAAGGAAAGGAAAAGGCGAGGGGTGTACCCATGTCCTCAGGTTTGGAGAGGACAAAACTAAATGCAGGACCCAAGTGAATCAGCTGTTTGATTTTGGGGTGCAAAGTGGAAGCACCCTTCTCACTTTCGCAATTTTTCCAGGAGAGTTTGAAAACATGAGCAGAGTCTTTGGCTAGCTCATCTTCAGCAGGCGGTCTTCACTGTAGAAGCAGTTCCTTTCCTTGCTTTTACTAAGAACCCATTTCAATTTTTGGAACTAAATATGCAATACGAATGTGAGTCCTGGAGGTACTCCTCTGGCTCCGAATTGGCTTCGTGGCAATGTCATACAGCAACCAGATTTGCCCTCGCTCCGTCCACACGGGCTCCCCGGAACAAGCAGTGCACACTATCTGACAGATCAGAGCGAGGATGGTTGTGTTTTTAAAATGGTATTCAGCAGTAATTGAGACTTGGATGGGTGGAACAAAGGCAGTCGGGCACAGAAGGCAAAGAACTGAGGGAGCAAGACGAGTGAAGGGAAAGAGCTTCTTATGTAATGTTCTGCCCACTTCAAACTCTCCTTTTTACACCAAAAATAAACATATCTGGGAACAGACCAGGTTTAACCATGAACCCAGCTGATCTCCAGATTCTTTGTTTGGGACTCCTCACATGCTAAAGGAAAATAAACATGGATTGGAACTAAGGAGGAAAATGATGCAGCTTTTTTGCCTGCCAAGCTAACGAACAGACACAGAACAGGGGCCTTTAGAGTTGCTAAAGGCCCCTGTTCTGAGGAGTATTTGGAGCAGGGGGGATGATAACCCTCCTTTCAGGAACCCATGTCATGGTAAACATCATACCCCTCCCCCAATTATTCTCAGACTGTGGCATTCTCGGAAATTTGAAATGACAAGAAGCGCAAAAATGCCCCCCTTTTATGGTAAATCAGATGACAAACTTAAGTGATGAGGCAGCGTGACTGTAGCACCACCAGCCCCTAGTGTTGCTGCTAGTGTTTCGTTGAGGGGTTTATCTGAGATAGCTCGCAAACTAGGTGATAAGGCAATGTGACAGAGGCATGCCCAGCTCCTAGTGTTACGTTGAGTTGGGTTTATCTGAGATAGCTCGCAAACTAGTTGATGAGGCAGTGTGACAGAAGCACCTCTGTCCCCTAATGTTGCATTGAGTTGGGTTTATCCGAGATAGAACACAAACAGGGTGATGAAGCAGTGTGACAGAGGCATCGCCAGCTCCTAGTGTTGCGCTGAGTTGTGCTTATCTTGAGATAGCTTCCAAACTAGGTGACGAAGCACCCTGACAGAGGCATCTCTGGACCCGAGTGTTGCATTGAGTTGTGCTTTATCTGAGATATCTCACTTGACTGAAACCAGAACAACTATATTATTGCAAGAATCTCTGCAAACATACACACAAAACCTGTAGCCGCCCGCCCCCCAAATACAAAGCAGGCAAGGCAAAGTCACCCCTGCTCAGAGCTCAATAAGGTTCCTTGTCTGGACTACACATCCCAGAATCCACAACCCATCTTGGCCAGTGGCTGTCCCAGAAGTGCGGATTCTGGGAATTATAATCCATAAAAGAACATGACCAAGATCTGCCCCTTCTTTCATAAATCCTCTTCCTCCCTCCCCTCTACTAAGCAACCAGTAAAACACAGTGGAAGTGTGGACTTACTGCGCTGCTACAGGGAATGTCCTTCACTTTAAGCCAGGCCAAATCCAAAGTGCCTTCGCCCCTATAGCAGGACTGCAGCCTCTCCTTGATACAGTCATTGATCTTCTTGAGGACAAAGATGCAGAGCGCCGATTCGTCCAAGGACTTCATTTTCCTCTTCTGCCCCTTGGAGAAGACCGTGAAAAGGATGTCATCCTCCGGCCGGATGCCTAAAGACCGGGCCAGTATGGCCCCTGCCTTGGACAAGTAGGCCGCTTGGAGCAAGCGGTATTCCACTCCGTTCTTCTCACACCCAATGGGCACTTCCACGTAGGAGTTGAAGGCCGTGTCCTCTTTGCACAGGCGGACCAACTTGGAGGTGTAGACTTGCTCCTTGGTGGTGGACCCAGGGGGAGAAATCATCTCCGGCTGGAGGGTTAAAAAGTAGACAAAATTCCCGCTGCTGAAGCCATAGATGTAGTAGATGTCAAAATCAGGGATGATGGTGAAGGTGTCCGATGGGATCTTAATCATCGAGGCCACAAACTCGTCATGGAAGACGTACGCAAACATTCCTTCTGCCTCCGAGTTCTTGGGGAGCTTTCGGCTGGAGATCGTGGGGAAGTATTCCGGCTTGCCATCCACGGCGGTGGCAATGAAGAGCTTGTCGTCCATGTTGTTGTAAGAAACGATCACTCCAAAAACGGAGCCACTCTCGTTCACCCCGGAGAGGTAGTGCTCCTTGTTGTGGAAGGGCTCCCCGAGTTTAAACAAGTCATCCAACCTCAAGAGTTTACAGATGCCCTGGTAGAGGCTCCCACAGGCGATCAACCTGTTCTCCTTGTAGTCTACGAGCAGCATTTTGTTGATGTTATTCATGGAGACCAGCTGCTCGTTGCAAGGCTGGACGATTCGAGGAGGGTAGCACTTTGGGTTGTCCATATCCGGACCTGTTTGATGGAATGCCTGGACCTCCAGGTCGCTAGAGAGTTTGTAAATCCAATTGACCGCCCCCAAGTAAATGTGCCCTTTCCTTTCGTCTACCACTAAGTGGTTGAAGTAGACTTCAGCCATGTCCACAGTGAAGTTAAGGAAGGGTCTCTTTGAGTGGGAAGGCTGCTGCCTGGCAATGGAAGGCAACACCATTGCACACAGGAGAAGGTGCAAGACAAGCGCTGTCCATCTCCAGGTGTCACCTGACATGGCTGCAAACAATGTTTTGTATTCCTCGGGTAAGGAATCGGGCGAAATGTCACAACTTCAAGCGTTTTCAAAGCCTGGGCGCTGCTGTGTAGCTTAACCTACGGGAGAAAATAAAGAGGGAAATTACTAACAAGCTATCTCTCCCCTCCTCCTCCAACAACACCGCCATCCCATTGCCTCCGTCAAAACCCATGGCATCGTCGGAGAAATGCTATTTAATTGCTAATCCTTGCTGCCTTTTCTAATCTCAGCATTAACAGGCGCACAAAGGAAGACCCCCTTGAATGAAGTGCTGCCAAGACGGAACGAACAAATGCCCAAGCTCAAAACAGAAGAAAATACGACAAAGGCAACCATAGCAAACATGGGTTTGGATTAGACAGAGTTCCTTCTGGGGAAGGAATTGGGGGGGGGGGTTCCCCCCTCTGGCACCTGACCAGATGTTTTGGATATAGTACCCAGAACCCTTCATCCTGGCCACGCAGGGGATTCAAGCCCAGATATGCCTCACTCTTGTGGTAGGACAAGAGATTATCAAAATGTTATGCTTGTGTTTTAAATGCCTATGACAGGAAAAGACATAGTTGTAGCTTTTTTTGGGGGGGGGGGGACTTGCAATGCACCACCCATATCAATCAGCATTAAACACCCGAGTGGCTCTCACCTGTTTCCCCCTCAAGCTTTTCTTCACTAGATTAACATTATAAAAATGCTCCTCTAAGTGCACTTTTACGTGGAAGTGCTCCGAGTCTTCTTTAAAATGTCAGTAAGAAAAACGGCCCAATTATACTTGCAAGAGGAGTTGTCACAGTGGTCCTTCCTAGACTTGCTTTTGAAATGCCATTGCCCCAAGTGGAACTACACACAGGAACAGCTTCAAACAGACCCTGTGGAAAGGAAGTTACTGTATTTTTCCATGTATAAGACTATTTTTTTTTACTAAAACTGTTAGACTAAGCATTTAGGGTCGTCGTCATATATGCAGAGGTAAGTGAATGAGGGTTCTTGTTCCTGCGTGGCAGGGGGTTGGGCTAGATGGCCCTTGAGGTCTCTTCCAACTCTATGATTCTATGATTCTATAAGAACATAAGAGGAGCCATGCTGGATCAGGCCAAAGGCCCATCTAGGCCAGCTTCCTGTATCTCACAGGGGGCCCACCAAATGTGTCTGGGAGCGCATGAGACTAGATCTCTGTCTCCTGATACCACTCCCCTGCATCTGGCCCTGGAAATACCCCGATTTTAAGCCTGGAGATGACACATCTCCATCATGGCTTGTAACCTATGATGGACTTTTCCTCCAGGAATCTGTCCAATCCCCTTTTGAAGGCACCCAGGCTAGATGCCATCACCACATCCTGTGGCAGGGAGTTCCACAGACAAACAACATGCTAGGTAAAACAATATTTTCTTTTGTCTGTCCTCACTCTCCCAACCTTCAACTTGAGTGGATGTCTCCTAGTTGGGGTATTTTGTGAGAGGGAGAAGAGCATCCCTCTATCCACTTGACTCATGAATGGGGGCATCTTATAGATGGGGAAATGCAGCACCTGTGACCTGTCATTCATGTGACATGTGTTGAAGGATCTGAGCATCATTGTTGCTAGATGGTGTGGTATAAAAATCTAATAAATAAATAAATAAATAAATGTCCCACAAAACGTCCTCCACCTGTGAGTGGAAGTAGCACTTCTATTATAGGGTCTTCTGCTGAAAGCATGTGGCCTCAGGTTCTCAAACATAATTGAATCATACCAGAGTGACACATCCAAAACCCTCCTTAACGTCCTCCAACCTCATTACCACCATCAGAAAGACAGAAAGGGGACACTGTACACATTATATAGAGCAGCAGAAGAAATTTCACTACTCTCAGGCTATAGGCCAGTGGTGGCGAACCTTGGGCACTCCAGATGTTTTGGACCGCAACTCCCAGAATTCCAAGCCTGTACTGCCAATGGCAAAGGACTGTGGGAGTTGTGGTCCAAAACATCTGGAGTGCTGAATGTTCGCCACCACTGCTATAAAGGCGATTGGACTGTAGGTTTTCTGATCCCACCAATGTCATAATAATCGAACCAAAATGGATAGTTTGGCCCTCTAGGGAGCCCAGGTGAACATTTAGCTCTACTTGGGATTTCACCCCTTGCACTTTTAACTAGCCCAAGAACAAAAATACCCATTTTGAAAAAGTCACTTCCAGTTTTTCGAAAGGGTTCCTTGAAGCTAGTTAAAGGTAGGATCAAAGTTCTGCTGAACAGAGAACCGTGGCTCCTAGAGGCCTCTGAAAGACAAAGTCTACATTTGTATTTGGCTAATTTTGGCAATGGAAGGCTCCAGAAGTCCACAGGACTGCACAGAAGGGCACGTCACAGCCACCTGTGGCTTGTGGGCGGCAAAAATTCCACTTCTGCTCTACACAAGATGTACCCTTTTCCCCTTTCCCTCATCTTGGCAATGAAGTTCAAGGAAGGCAAGGAGTCACTTCCACTCACGTCTGGTTTTTTTGGGCGGGGAGAGAAATGGGCAAGTGCAGTCCACAGAGGTGGAAGAGTTGACATCTGGATGAGGGGGGCCTCTCCTCTGAGGAAAAGGAAGAAGAATAATGGTTATCATGGCTGTAGCACCAATATAAATGATAACAAGCAGCCACAGTGATGAATGCACTCCACACAAGCTTATGAGTCCAAGGCTGTATTATTATGACCCCACAATTCCAGGTGGCAGCATCGAGACTGAGAGGAATGGGCAGTTTTGTTTACCTACCGCCATCCTGAGATTTCATGGCAGAGGTGAGACTGAAATCAGGAACCTCCTGGTTGGTAGCTCATTCCTTCAGCTGCTCTGCCCCATGCAGTTCCCACAAAATGTGTGTCATTTATTTATTTATTTATTTATTTATAGTTATCTTGTTTGCTGTGTGGTTATTATTATTATTATTATTATTATTATTATTATTATTATTATTATT
>JAHTLZ010000161.1:3211091-3245565 GCA_023846285.1 Phrynocephalus versicolor | reverse complement strand
GGGAGATGGGAAAGATTCTCTGGAAAAGGCAATAATGCTGGGAAAGGTAGAAGGCAGCAGGGAAGGAATAACCACAGGGTTATTGTGTCTCTAAAGGAAGTCACACGTTGAGTCTAGAAAAACTGAATGGGCTGTTGAGGGCAGGACCTTCTGGAGGTCACATATCCATCAAGTCACTATGACTCAGAAGCAATGTGATGGCGCACAATAACAACAAAAACAGTACATGAGTGATTTGGTCCAGCGATTCCACCATCCTTGGAGACAATTTATTTCTGTAGTTCTGGCCTCCAGCAAAGAAGGAAATTATTCAAATAAAATAGCACATGCATGTTAACATTTGCCCTGACATATTTGCATTCGAAGTTCCTGCTTTCCTTCCCTTTACCATGGGAGGGGGGAGGGGGGAATTTGAAAGCAGCACATTAAGTTAAATAAATAACCATCTTTGTAGGCGTGGTGGCTCAGTGGGTTAGAGCACTGAAAACTGTCGGCTACAAAGTTAGCAGCTCAACAGTTCGAATCCTGGGTGCCACGCAGAGCAGCGAGCTCCCCCTGATAACCCCAGCTCCTGCCAACCTAGCAGTTTGAAAGCATGTAAATGCAAGTAGATAAATAGGTACCGCTGTAAAAAGCGGGAAGGTAAAATAGTGTTTCCATGCTGGCCACGTGGCCATGGACTTGCACAACACTGGCTCTTCAGCTTGAATACAGAGATGAGCACTGCCCCTAGAGACAGACATGACTAGCACACATGTGCAGGGGGAACCTTTACGTTTACCTTTTACACCTTCCCTTCCTGTCTCCCCTAGAAATCCACTTTAATTGTTTCCAACCGGGATTTTTCTTTTTCTTTTCTTTCCCTCTTTTTTGGAAACTGCTATTATCCTCAGCTGAGGTCCAGGAGTCATAAAACAAAATGGCGTGAGTAAAACTCTAATGGCACGCATTGCACTTTAGGCTGACAGGGGTCTCCTCCTGGGAACCAATTCCAGACTCGGCTGTGGCAAGGGTGATTGACTATAAGTGGCTGGCCAATAGCTATAATCAGGTTGTTTGGGTGGCTCCGGGAGATGGCAACAGCTCAGTTCCTCCCAGCCTCCCTGCTGCAGACAGACCAGCAGGGAGAAGCTCACTGCCCAGGCTCCTGGGGTCAATGGCGCTAACCCTGTGGTTATTCCCCCATATTATGGAAAGAAGAAGAGGGGTTAGAATTCTCCTTGACGGTTCAGTTCTAACAGGTGGTTGATTCACCCTGCATTCGCCAAAGCAGGTTACTACATACCAGCTACACTGGGACCTTAACCTCATTGGCTTCCCTTCAGTCAGGAAGTTAACAGCTACCCAGATGAGCTCCTATTGACTTGCTGTATCAGATTGAGCATTTTACGAGCCTAATTCAGACCAGGGTGACAAGAGGTCAAGGCTGACTATAAGATGGAGGACTCGCACTAGCTGTATTCAGACTGATGAAGCTGTTTGGAAGAGCAGCAAAACGCTTCTATCTCTCAAAAAAGAAGTCCAGTAGCCATGACTCAACTTCCAGATAAACTCACCTGGATGACTGAGAATCTTCACAGACATTTAGCATCTAAATTCATCATCTCCAGCTTTAGCAGCACAAAAGCCATCTCAAACAGTCTGCTTTCTTCATAAAACAGGGAGTGTCTGAACCTTACACCACAAGGGGATAACTCTGCATTTCAGGATAGTTCCTTGTGTTTTTCAAGATGGAAGGATTACTGCTCCTTGTGGCCCTTCCTGATCCCAGTATGCTTAGGGGTCATTGAAGTGAGGCCTTGCATCTGATTATGAGTTTGCACCTTCACAGAACAGCTTAATAGGCAGACCGGTAAGATGGCGTTATTCAATTTAACAGGTCATTTACGAGACCCTCCATTTTTCCCCAAACACCTGCTTTTTGTAACATCTCTGCCTGAAGAAGGGACATGTGGCTTGCACATTTATTTTTGTGCTTTTTAAAAGCTGGTTGGGTAGAGGCATTCCTGCAATGTGGATTTGGGGTTCTGGAGAATCTTCCCTCAATTCCAGCCTTACCTGCCACCCTGTTGCTTGTTTCTGCTCTGCTCTTTTTCATGTAAGCTTTTAAGGACAGGCAATTGACCTTTTCCTTGATGATGTCATGTCAACGTATTGTTGACCAAGACTCATAAGAATCAGGGTAGAAGTTTCAGACAGGGTAGCCGTGATAGTCTTTTCAAGAATTTCAGGCAAAAATTAAAGAAAAACAAAACAAAACAAAACAAAACAAAACAAAAGATACAAACATGTGGCCCCTTAAAGACTAACTTTCATATTTTAATATGACGTTTCGTGCACATGTGCACTTCTTCAGACATATAGCAGCAGAATGAGGTGTGCAATACTGTATAATATGAGATATATAGTTCATACCAGATATTGATAGGCTGTAGTCTATATAGCCATTACCTGTAGCATGTAATGGCTATAGGATGGGGAGGGGAGGGAGGAGGAGGGGAGAGAAGAGGAGGGAGAGTTAATTAGTAGAAATGGTGAGAACATTAAATGGTGAGAAGACTGAGTTAGAGCTGTATAGTTTTATGGTTTTATGGCTCACGCCAGACTCTGTTTATGTTGAAGTATAGGAAGTAAATTCCTCAAGTGACAGAAACCAGATCAGATCAGATCAGAGAGCTAGTGGAAATGACAGGGGGGGGGAGAGAATGGGAGTTTTTAACTTAGAGTCCATGAAAAAAAAATGATAATGTAGAGTTTTTATCTTGGGGTCCATGAAAAAGTGGCAATATGGTAATATTACATTTGATAAGGACTCAAGAACCCCCGACTTATGTTCAATCCCTTATTGTGTGTGTCCATCATGGATATAAACCTTATTTCAGCTGTTTTCCTTTGTATTCTTGATCTGTAATGATTCAGTTCCAAAACGGAACAGGGTGGAGCATCAGGTAGCGTACTGGACTAGGAACCAGGAGCCATACATGTTGGAGTGTTAACAACTTTGCATGCTGCCTTAAGCAGGTTTGGTTGAAAGGGACCTTTTTAGGGGTGGAGTAACCATCAGTCTATCCAACACTAAGGAATAGTTCCCTCCTGGCTCTGATTTCAAGGACAGCTCATCTCTCTACCAAGGTTTTCGTCCCCTCTCTTTATTCTGTTGGTAGGAATCTGTTGAAGCCTGTTCCCTGAAGCAATTACGTTTCTCAATTTGCTATTTGATCTATTCTTTTGTAAGTAATAAGCCAAAAGAACTGGAGCATCCAAAGGAACACTACTTATTTTACAACATTTGCTGTAGAAGAATAATAGATATTCATTGGTTGTCCCTTCGTTTTAATGCAGTTTAACATAGCCCCTGAAGAAGGCTTCCCAAGCTGAAACGCGTTGGGCTTTCTTGGCAGAAATACTGGAGTGGCTTGCCAGTTCCTACTCCAGGCGCCTCCAGCACCTGGTATTCCCTGGTGGTCGCCCATCCAAGTACTAACCAGGGCCGACCCTGCTTAGCTCCTGAAATCAGGCGAGATAGCGATGGCCAGACTTCAGCCCTCCAGATGTTTTAGACCACAACTCCCAATAATTCCATGCCTGTGTTACCAATGGCAAAGGACTGTGGGAGTTGTGGTCCAAAACATCTGGAAGGCCAAAGTTTGGCCATCACTGGACTAAGGGGGAACTGAAACTGTTCTGCTCTCTAAACCTCTGTGCATCTGCTGCGCAGCTAGAGAAATTCATTCAAAACCCAATGCTCTGCAACAATACATTGAAATCCCCACTTGGCTAAAGAAAATACAGGATGAGCTTGAGCCAATATCCCTTAGCCAAAGCTAGAAAGAAAGTTGTTATGAGGATAACGTTGGGAGCAAAAGAACCACATATGTGCCTTATGCTCATTTGAGAAAAGGTGGATGCAAAGGTTACAAATCTGATCAAATTTCCAAAGCAATATCCCATTGTTCCTCTTTATTTGTTTACTTACTACTGTTTTTAGCTTTAATACCGCCTTTTAGTGATGTAGGATGTTAGATACCTCTTTGCACTCACTGTTCTTATCTTTCAATATTGTGCCTAATTTTGTTAACAAAATGTTGTTACTCATTGCCTCCAATTACATTTATGGTCCTTCAGTGTTGCAAGGCTGCAATGTGTCCTTTCCAAGGGTAAAATATCTTAAATAAAATAAATAACGTCTTTTATTTTAGTTGTCAGCTAATTACACAAAGTTTGCCATGCCTTCAATGATAACGTTAATTAGAAGCCTTTCTGGAGATCCCTAATTCATAGGAACACCGTAACTCAGAAGTGACATGACACTACACATAACACCCGCTCTTCAAATGCTTTCTCATATCATATAATTGCAAAGCTGCACCTGATGTGTTTTGGCTCTTCAGTGTCTTCCCTGGGAAAGATGTTTGCTCGTTAAAGACAGCGTTTTTCTCTTTTTAAACCTTCTCACCACTGCTGTTTCTTGCATTCTAGGGGTTACCTCCAGATGAGATTTTTTAGAAAAACATCACACCACTGATTAGGCCAGTGGTGGTGAACCTTTGGCCCTCCAAATGTTTTGGACCACAACTCCAAAAGTCCTTTGTCATTGGCAATCTAGGCTTGGAATTCTGGGAATTGTGTCCCAAAACATCTGGAGTGCTGAGGGTTCGCCACCACTGGATTAGACCCTCGTCTGTATGTCTCCAGACCAGAAGGGAGTATACTGTATATTTCTGGAGCACAAGACATACTGGCAAGCAGATCCTGGGGAGCTCAAACATTCTGCACCCTTTTGGATAGCCTAATCAAAGTATCACATTACTTTCATTTGAATTTTGGAAATTTAAAATGCATTAGCTCCTCTGTTACCTGAGATGGAATGCCCCCGGAAACACCCCTTTGGCTCCTAGCTGTTGTATTTCAATGTTTTTTTTTTCTCACAGATGAAAATCATAAGAACATAAGAAGAGCCATGCTGGACAAGGCCAAAGGCCCATCTAGTCCAGCTTCCTGTATCTCACAGTGGCCCCACCAGATGCGTTTGGGAGCGCATGAGACTAAATATCTGTCTCCTGATACCACTCCCCTGCATCTGGCCCTTGAAGTACCCTGGTTTTAAGCCTGGAGATTACACATCTCCATCATGGTTTGTAACCTGTGATGGACTTCTCCTCCAGGAATCTGTCCAATCCCCTTTTGAAGGCATCCAAGCCAGATGCCATCACCACATCCTGTGGCAGGGAGTTCCATAGACTAACAACGCGTTGGGTGAAAAAAAATATTTTCTTTTGTCTGTTCTTACTCTCCCAGCCCTCAATATGAGTGTATGTCCCCTAGTTCTGGTATTTTGTGAGAGGGAGAAGAGCTTCCCTCTATCCACTTTACTCATGCCCTGCATTATTTTGTACGTCTCAATCATATCGCCCCTCAGGCACCTTTTTTCCAGACTAAAGACCCCCAAATGTTTTAGCCTTTCCTCATAAGGGAGGTGCCCCAGCCCAGTAATCATTTTGGTTGCTCTCTTCTGCACCTTTTCCAGTTCCACTATGTCTTTCTTGAGATGCGGTGACCAGAATTGTACACAATACTCCAGGTGGGGCCTTACTATTGTTTTGTATAATGGCATTATAATGTTGGCTGTTTTATTTTCAATCCCCTTTTTGATAATCCCCAGCATGGAATTGGCCTTCTTCACCGCTGCCACACATTGGGTAGACACCTTCATGGAGCTGTCCACCAACACACCAAGATCTCTTTCCTGATCTGTCACGGATAACTCAGAGCCCATGAGTTGATAGATAAAGTTTGGATTTTTTCCCCCAATATGCATTACTTTACATTTGGCTACATTAAAACACATTTGCCATTTCGTAGCCCATTCCCCCAGTTTAGAGAGATCCTTCTGGAGCTCTTCACAATCTTCTCTGGTTTTTACCACAGTGAAAAGTTTTGTGTCATCTGCAAACTTAGCCACCTCACAGCTTATCCCTGTCTCCAGGTCATTTATGAACAGATTGAAAAGCACCGGTCCCAGGACAGATCCCTGGGGCACACCGCTTTTCACCTCTCTCCATTGTGAAAATTTCCCCTTGACACCTACTCTTTGCTTCCTGGATCTCAACCAGTTCTCAATCCATAAGAGGACCTGCCCTCTTATCCCCTGACTGTGCAATTTTCTCAGCAGCCTCTGGTGAGGGACTGTGTCAAAAGCCTTTTGAAAATCCAGATAGTCTATATCCACTGGTTCACGGTATAAATCATGTACACCCACCTACACCTCCTCTCTCTATTTGACTCATCAAGACATAAAAGTCCCTGTTTGGCTGGGGTGGGGGTGGGGGTAAGTATTCATGCAGAAAGCCCATATGCGCCATTTGGGGGATTGGGGTAAAATTTAGTAAACCCACTAGGCATGGCCAACTGGGACCAGATTAAAGAAAGGGAATATTATCTAGTGGTTGCAGTCTTGTCCTGTTGCAGTTGAGAGTCCATGGTGCCTTCTTCTTGGTACATGGAGGGGTGAGGCTCTTTCTTAGTATCTTAGTACAGTCGTACCTTGTATAAAGGAATTAATTCATTCCAAATGAAATTCCATTAAGCAATTTTTCCTTTATACAATTTTCACATAGGAATGCATTGAAAACGGAGTAATCCCTAATTGTGACTATTTTTATGTTGTACAGATTCATCCCATAGGTGATTCTGTTAAGCAAATTCCCCCTATCTCCGGAATTCTTATGTTGTACAGATTTTATGTTATACAAACCATTTGTTATATGAGGGTTTACTGTAGTTCCACTAAAGTAAAAGGGGGTGGCCATTACCAAATACCAATCCTTGACTTCAGATATGGCAGCTTTCACAACAGCCCTGCTGCTTCTGGCCTCATCCTTATTTCATTGTTACTCAAGACAGGTATTTAATATTTAAGGGAAGAGGCATCAAAAGCGAAAGGGCAGCAAAAGGGGTGAGGAAGGCCAAATTATCCTATGGCCGGGGGTGGGCAGGTTTTTGGCTATTTCGACCCCTAACCCTGGTCAACTGATGAGGCCCTTAGGCTTCGGCCTAGTCAACCTTATGAATAATATGGCCGAGGGGGGGGGTGTCTTTGGAAAACATGGGAGATTACAAAAGGAAGCTTCTGCAGGGATGCCATCCCAAAACAACCAACTTTTTCAAACTCTTCTGCCAGTGGTATCATTTAGATTTAAGCACGCACCTACTCACGTGTTTAAATTAGGTTCTTTAAAGCATTAGGTTCTTTAAAGCATGCGTTTGCCATGTTGCAGCTTGCAACCACGATGAAATCCATCTGGAGCACAGAAGGATAATTGTGGTCTGACTTTTCCCAAGCACCCTCCCTCTCGGTGAGCCTGAGACTTCAGTGGAAGCACCCAGGTGGATCAAGAAGGCACTCTCTGGATCGGGCCCATTATTTGTACATCCAGATGTTGAGAGAGCACTGTCAACTATCACTCTGCAGCAGCTGCAGCAGCATAACAGCTTTGCCTCATTAGTGAATGTTTATCATTGCCACACAAGGAGAAGCATTGTTTGGAGATATAATTAAAAAGCCCAAGAGTGTGAGGCAGCACACTGATTACACCTGTTGCACCAAAAATGATTGCACCTGTTACAGAAGCAGAGTAGAGGCTGCATCAGAATTTTACGGACTGGACCAGAATTTCACTCATGATCAATGGCTAGAACTGAAAGATGCAAAGCTGAGATAAAGAAAGAGAAGGAGGAGGGCATTAAAGATTCCCCACCTTTAATGACTACCTTGATAATAGCCATTTACCAGGTCCAGAACTGTTTCCCCCTTCTTGCCTTTTCTAGATCTACATGCAGATTGGTAATTCCTAGAGGAAAAGTCCATCACAAGTTACAAACCATGACGGAGGTGTGTAATCTCCAGGCTTAAAACTGGGGTACTTCAAGGACCAGATGCAGGGGAGTGGTATCAGGAGACAGAGATCAAGTCTCGTGCGCTCCCAGACGCATTTGGTGGGGCCATTGTGAGATACAGGAAGCTGGACTAGATGGGCCTTTGGCCTGATCAAGCATGGCTCTTCTTATGTTCTTATATTCTTAATTCCCAAGTGTTCTTTTGCTCTCTGAGGCCACTTCTAGTTTTTTCTACACTCCCCTCTTAAACCAATAAAAACAGGGTTTGCAGAATCCCGCTCTGTAAACCAGATTAAAGCTCTACCCTTTTGCTCCTGCACTTCCCTATATAAATGTTGTTTTGCACAAGTAGCTTCTGACCGATGGCAACGCTAATAGGACTTTCAGAGTATGGGATGTTTACCATTGTCTTCCCCGGTGAGTTTCCCTTCTCAAGATTGGATTTGAGTTGCAGCCTCCTTTATCCAGGTCCGACCCTTCATCCACTACACCACACTGGCTCGTATTCTACATCGATACCTTTAAATAATAAATAGCAAATAGCACTGACTCTTTACTATCCACCCCCCCCCCGAGAGTTAAGGATTTCTCCTCACAAATTATTTGCTTATCCCAAACTGCTCTGACAGGAAAGATATAATACGTCCGATAAATTTTTGCCAGCAATGCATATACAAAAAACTTAAGGTTTTTTTTTTTGTTAGAATAAAAATAGCCCACTTAAATCTAACAATTGCTTATATCACTTGCCCAAGGGATTAAAGATGCAATCTTATACCTGCTTGCTTGTCTGGGAGTAAGCTTCACTGAAAGCAGCAATTACTCCTAAGTTGACATGCACAAAAATAGGGTAGGTGTTTTATCAAGGTCAAAAAAGGCCATATCCAACTCTTTCCAAGTTCTCCTCATAGCTTGTTCACATGCAGGCACCATCACACCAAATGCAAGCGGCCAAATTTAATGCCTGAGATGGGCCTTTAAGCAGATGTTTGATTGGCAGCAATTAACACAGGTGAACTTCAGCTGCTAATTTTGACAGGTCAAGCCCTCATTAAGTCACTAAAACAGGTTGGGCCACATCCATCACCTCAGCAGCTGGTGACCATTATGACATGACTAGGAATAGAGGGATCACAGGACGAGGAGTGAATGGAGTAAGGAAGCAGCAGAGTTTGCAAATAAAGTTATGAATAATGTAAGCTACCTGTGGGTGAGTTACTTTCGGTCAAGAACGGCATAATGAAGTAATTAAAAGTAAAACAACAAGTAGCATTAAAGTAAGGTTATTGATATAATGAATTATTGGTATTACTCAGAGGCCCAGATTATCTCGCCTAGTTACATTTGGCATACATAACACAAGCAGCATTACTTTGGGGTGGCAAATGGTCTTAAGTTAATATATCACCCTGGACATCACTTACATGTGCAGTAGAGTTCTGTGACACAAAAACACTGGTTCATTTCATTACTAACAAAATGCTGCTTCCCCGGTTCGGTTCATTTTATTTCATTATGTAACGAACCAACAAAACAGCATTTCGTTTTTCATTTGGAGCCCATCCCTCAAAGGCAGGCTCTCCTCAGGCAGCCATTTTGGGGAGCTGAGACACCATTCCAGAGGTCATGGCCATTGAGGAAATACAGTGGTACCTTGTATAAAGGAATTTCGTTCCAAATGAAATTCTGCTAAGCAAATTTTCCTTTATACAAATTTCCCATAGGAATGCATTGAAAACAGAGTACAGTGGACCCTCATATAACAAACGGTTTGTATAACAAAATCTGTATAGTACAAAATAAAAAAAATCTGGAGATAGGGGAAATTTGCTTAACAGAATCGCCTATGGGGCGAATTCGTACAGCATAAAAATGGTCGCAATTAGGGATTACTCTGTTTTCAGTGTATTCCTATGGGAAATTTGTATAAAGGAAAACTGGCTTAATATAATTTCATTTGTAACGAATTAATTCCTTTATACAAGGTACCATTGTAATCCCTAGTCGCAACCATTTTTGTGTTGTACGGATTCGCCCCATAGGCGATTCTGTTAAGCAAATTTCCCCTATCTCCGGAATTTTTTTATGTTGTACAGTTTTTATGTAATATAAAGTGTTTGTTATATGAGAGTCCACTGTAAAAAGAAAACCTTTGCTTTGAGAGGGATGCGGGGGACCCCCCCCCCAGCCCTACAGGATCAAAGCAACATTTTTAAAAACAAAATGTATTTAATTGCAGTGTACAGTAATACCTCAGATAAAGAATGCCTCGGATAACAATTTTTTTGGATAACAAATGGAAATTTCCAGGTATAGGGCTGCCCCACATAGTGAATGTTCCCTATGGGCTGCCTCAGATAACAAATGTTTCATAATGCCTTGCCAAAAATGTGTACCCTGCATGCATTGCAGGATGCATAGTTTGTGGAGGGGTGGGAGGAGTTAGAGCATTTTTAATGATTTTTGGAGCCAATCTGGACATGTTTTGCTGAGAGATATGGACCTTTTGAACTTGGTAAGATAGGGAGCTAGCTTTTATTAATCTTTGCACTGCTTTTCTTTGCATTTTTGGCTGGAAGAAGCTGGGGTAGTCTTGCTGGTTTCTCTTGTCCATGTTTGCATTGCACTGCAGGGGGATGTTCTGGAGGGTGTTCCAGCACTGCAAGCCTTTAAAGTGCATTTTATAAAAGGGCCTGGAACCCCCCCCAACCCCCCCGCCCCTTTTTTCTGGCTCTCCGGAACGGATTAATCAGTTTCCCATTCGTTTCAATGGGAAACCACGTTTCGGATAATAAATGTTTCAGATAACAAATTTTCTCTGAGAACAAATTAAATTCATTATCAGAGGTACCACTGTACATTTTCTCAGACATGGCAATCCTCCCCAGCCTCCCCACCATTGTAGGCAGTACCTGGTTGAGGGGGGGGGGTAAAGGAAAGGGTTCCCTTGGCTGCAATGGTAGAGGTCCATCAGGCACCAACACTGACTTCTTTTCTGCATCATCCTAAGTTGCTGGTTAAGGTGTTTGAGGCCAGCAAAATCATTGTAGAATCATAGCTTCCTATCACCTCTGCTTGTCCGGCAGGAGTTTATTTTGATTGTTACACAACTTTGATTCAGTTCCACACATTGCCTTCATTTAACATTGCTTTAAGCTTGTTTCATTCCTATTGCCCCACCTTGGGTTCTTCACAGAGGGAGCCAGAAATACTTTCATAAATTAAAGAAAAATGTAATGAATCAATATGACCTGGAACAAGGCCCAAGACATTTGGTTGCCTCAGGGAGAAGGCAAAGGAGTGCTTGAAAAGGTTAGCCCTGGAGGCATACTATTGGCCTGAATTCCCTTGCCAGCAGGGCTGGGGGACTCAAGGTGTTGTGGGCCAAAATAGTAACTTTAACAAGCTCCAGAAAATGCCAGATACGCTGACTCCATCAGCAGATTGTCTGGCTCTGCAACAGCCCACTGAAGACCATGCTCGTGTTCAACTTCCACTTAAGAACATAAGAACATAAGAAGAACCATGTTGGATCATGCCAAAGGCCCATCTAGTCCAGCTTCCTGTATCTCACAGTGGCCCCACCAGATGTATCTGGGAGCGCATGAGACTAGATATCGGTCTCCTGATACCACTCCCCTGCATCTGGCCCTTGAACTACCCCGGTTTTAAGCCTGGAGATTACACATCTCCATCATGGTTTGTAACCTGTGATGGACTTTTCCTCCAGGAATCTGTCCAACCCCCTTTTGAAGGCATCCAGGCCAGATGCCATCACCACATCCTCTGGCAGGGAGTTCCACAGACTAACAACGCACTGGGTGAAAAAATATTTTCTTTTGTCTGTTCTTACTTTCCCAGCCCGCAATTTGAGTGCATGTCCCCTATTTCTGGTATTTTGTGAGAGGGAGAAGAGCTTCCCTCTATCCACTTGACTCATGCCCTGCATTATTTTGTACGTCTCAATCATATCCCCCTCCTCAGGTGCCTTTTTTCCAGACTAAAGAGCCCCAAATGTTTTAGCCTTTCCTCATAAGGGAGGTGCTCCAGCCTAGTAATCATTTTAGTCACTCTCTTCTAAACCTTTTCCAGTTCCACTATGTCTGCGGTGACCAGAATTGTTCCTCCACAATTTAAAAAGTGGTTTCTCTATACCCCAAAAGTGTCCAGAGATGGTGAGTTGAATCATCTCATCATGTGAAACTACCCCCCAAGAGTTGGCAGAGTGGAAAACAGAGCTTAGAAAAATTGGTTCTTCAGACCAGCACACTCTCTCCAAGATGGCCCAAGTAGTATTCTCCAAATACTTAACTTCCCAACTGGGCTGGCTGGAAGTCCTCACCCTCTTCCTCCATTTGACCTCAACCATCATTTAAAAAGCTGCCTAGATGCCTTAAGCACATCCGATCTTGCCTGATTTCAGAAGCTTAGCAGGGTCGGCCCTGGTTAGTAGTTGGATGGGACACCACCAGGGAATACCAGGTGCTGTAGGTGCCTGGAGTAGGAACTGGCAAACCACTCCAGTATTCCTGCCAAGAAAACTCCGTGGACATGGGGTCACGAAGAGTCGGTCATGATCGTAACAATGCAACGTACAACACATCATGAAATACCTAAAAAGCAAAGACTGCTTTGCCCCTTCACTGGCGGTGCACCATCCCCATCTTTCTAATGCTTTCTGGCCCCATTATGCAGCGAGTCATGACCGAGCATTTTGTGTGGGTGCCACTTCCTGAGCATAGTCCTTGGGGCTACACGTTCTTTGTGGCCTGACTCATTCTCCTTGCTTAAAACCCCACCCAACCATCTGTGAAGATAAGAGGGCTGATGATTTCCATTTTACGTTTGAGTAGAGTAAGGGAGCTGCCTTGCACAGCCGGTGCTTGTGAGCAGGATACAGAAATTTGAGATGTTGCTCCTTTGGGGTTTCACCATCCTCTTAGAGAACTAGAGAGCTAGAAAGGACCTTATGGACCATCGAGTCCACCCATTGTCTAGGAGGCCAAGGGGGGGGGGAATCAAACTCCTAGCCCAGGGATGGTGAACCTATGGCACACGTGCCAATGGTGGCACGCAAAGAGCTTTTGCCTGGCATGCAACATGCTCCCTGCCCCCCCTGCCCCCTCTGTTGGACCAGCCATGAGGAATTTGCGGAGAGGGAAGTGGGGTGGGCAGAGAGCATGTCGGGTGCCAGGCCGACCCTGCCGTCAGCGTCCCCATCACCATTCCTGCCCTCGCCCCACCCCCTGCCACCGCCGCCCCCACCGCCATCACTGCCACTCCCACCACCTCCGCTGATGACCTTGACCCCGCCGGCCCCGTCGCCCTTGCTGCCCTCACACTTGCCCCCACCCCTGCCCCCGTCGCTGCCGTCCCCAACCCCACCACCACCGCCGTCCCCACTGCCATCACCCTTGCCGCCCCTGCTGCCGCCGATTACCCTGACCCGGTCAACCTTGCTGCCTTCACCCCCCCCTGCCCCCCGCTGTATTTGATACATCCAGTATTTTGATGTAACCTGGACCACATGCCTTCCAGTATCACGTCTCATTAGAGCATAGCAAGTGTCCTCCAAGATCAGACCAAAGATCCACTGAGTCCATCATTTCTGGTCACACCAAGCCAAACAATTGCTTACAGGAAGCCTGCTGCCACCAAGCCATGAGTGCATCTGGACCACCTGTCTCAAATTCCTCAATAAAAGGCAAGAGTCTATGGGAAAAAAAAACAGTGCTGGGAAGGTTTATGGCTGCAGGAAAAGAGGAAGACCGAATACAAGATGGACTGATTCTCTAAAGGAAGACACAGGCTTAGGTGTACAAGAGCTGAGCTGGGATGTTGGGAACAGGACATGTTGGAGATTGCTCATTCATAGGGTCACCATAAGTATATACAGTATATGCCTCTGATACTCAAAGCAATGTCTTCAAATCTCTTGCAGTGTCATCTGCAGATGTCTGACAGAGCAACAATTATGCTGTCAAACAAATCAGGGCCTGGATGGAACACTGACTTGAAATGCTATATGTGTCATATTGAGTTTAGTGGTGGGGGGAAAGTAGTACTTAAGTATAGCTCATAAATGAATTGAGAGGTCATAGAATTGTATCGTTCTGGATCCTGAGGGTCATCAGTCTCAATCCCATCCAAATGCAGGTCCTATCTTCTTTAATCCTCTGGGAGATACTGCTCCTTGTTTGAAGGTCATGAATAACATCTAAAACTCCTTCTGAATTCTGAAACCCCCCCACACACACATACACACTATGCACTGTAGTCTTGCTTAAATTAGTCTCATGTGTCATCAAGCAGAAGAATGACCACAGAGAACAGAAATGTCATCTTTCTTGAAAGCTTGTCCATTATAGTGTTCCTGAGGAATGTCTCAAGGATTCCATGAAAAACTTTTTGGAAGGGGGGAAAAAATCTCATTGAGCTTCGATAAACATGTTGATTGTTTTCGCCAAGAGGAACAAAATATAGCAGCATACCAAACAGTGAAGAAAACACACCACCTCAATGTATGTCTCAGTTAGAACAGCAAGACAGCCTGGAGGTTTACAAGACCAAGCCTGTGTTAACAGTGTTTTTGCCAAGATGCTCCCCACAAGATAAGAAGCGATTCGACTTTCAAAACAACAGCAGATAGAAACAAGACCGAGGCAGGAAATAAAGCAAAAATAACAACACTTATTCCTCCCCAAGACTACCTGGGGATGGTGGTCAATTCAGAGCAAAGATGCTCAATGCACACTGGGTGAAGGGCCAATAAGGAGTCAACAGGAATTGCTAAATGTGCAATACAGGCAGGCTCTGAATTTGCGAGCTGGCTCCGGCAACATGTCATCGAACTGCAAAAATGCAGGAAGCCATGCAAGAAAAAGGTGGCTGGAACTTACTGGGGATTTTCCTTTCTTCTACAGCTTTTCGTAACATGCCCCACAAAATACAGTATGGACCCTCGTATAATAAGCGGTTTGTTTAACAGAAAATCTGCTTAAAGGAAAAAAATTCGGAGATGGGGGATTCGCTTAACAGCATCGCCTATGGGGCGAATCCATGCAACAGAAGAATGGCCGTGGTTAGGGATTAATCCGTTTTCAATGCATTCCTATGGGAAATTTGTACAAAGGAAAATTTGCTTAACAGAATTTCATTTGGAAACGAATTAATTCCTTTATACAAGGTACCACTGTATTTACCACTTCGAACATAACCGCCCATGCAGTCTCTCTTCCTCCCTCCAAAGTGCTCAGCCTCATCATGACCAGGGCTGTGGAGTCAGTAGATAAATGTTCCGACTCCGACTCTGACTCCGACTCCGACGTTTTTTTGTACTTCCAACTCCGACTCCAACTCTGACTCCCCAACTCCAACTCCTCTGTATTAATATGCGAATGTATTTTATACATTCCTTGAAGGAAAGAAAGGCAACATAGTATTGCCGCTCCTAATTGTGCGTTGCGTGCCATATAGTGAAGCACATGAAAAGCACGCTTCTTCACGGTCACTTAACGTGTTCGTTTTGCGGTTATGTGAGGCACTGCATGCATTGGTCTTTATTCTTACAGTAGAGAAGTCATTAATTATAACTTTTTGTGAATTGGAACATTTAAACTTGCTTTTTTAAAAAATTCCAATCTAAATTTAGTAGGAGTTGGAGTCGGAATCGGTGCATTGTTTGCCAACTCCGACTCCGACTCCAGGTACCCAAAGTTTCCTCCGACTCTGACTCCACAGCCCTGATCATGACTATTCTTCGGATGCTTCAAATAGGCTTCTCATTCAGACTTCCTTCTCACAAACATTAAAGGAGATGATAACACTTGTCTGGGCAAAATTAACTCCTAAAAATGGCAAGAGGAGACACAAATTTGGGTACATGTTGAACATACAATATATACACGTGAACAAGCACCAAATAGAAGACAAAACTCAGTGGAGGGAAAACCAGTAACTCTGAGAAGCACTGAAGGCAACGAGAAAACAGGATCATCAAAGAAGCGATGATTTGATTCAGTAAAGGAAGCCACCATGCCTTAGAGTCTGCAAGGCCTCTATGTGACTAATTGTGACGTGCCCCTTGCACACACTGGGTTTTCACTCGCTGCCACCACCAGATTACTTGGACCCTTGTATGTATTTGAGAGAGAGTCACACCAAGTTATATAGTTTTAAAACATAGTTTTAAAATTGGTTTACAATTAGATGCTCAGTGTTATGATAGCTTTAGCCGATGTTATTGTCATGCAAACTTGAATTCTTATAATAATATATTTCTTTTATAAACCAGACCCTTTTCAGTGGCAGGTCCCACCTGACCAACTGACAATCTAACTGACTCTCAGCTCTCTTAAATGAACTCCTCTCAGCTCTAACACAAACTGAACCCAACTTAAACTGAACTGAACTGTCCATCACCCATTACGTTCCAATATATAACAGTCTTAGCCACTCCCACCAGCTGGGTGATTGATTATTCACAACAGAGTCATAAATATTCATACTTGTTTTAAACCTTTTCACCACAACTCATAATGATGGGACGCTTTGTCAATTACATTTTTGTTTGCTTTTCAAAAAAAAAAAAAAAAAAGCAGAAGGTGCTGCTAGAATAGCTTGGGCCCAAATCTGGAAAAATGAAAATATACCTAAGGAGGAAATAATCATACAAAAAAATCTTAGACTGTGCTGAGATGGACAGAAGAACATTGAGAATCAAAGAAAAGGAGGACTCTGTGTATTACTCAACCTGGAATAGATTTTATGATTTATTGGAGAGAAAAAAACCAATTCATTGGGTGGTACTAAGCCGAGATGTAATTAATATTAAGCGCATTAATATTAATTAATATTAAGTTGCCATGATGAATGACAACTGGAACTCTTTGTAGAAAATAACTGAGAAATGTGAAATGTTAAGGTGATGGAATATTATTAAACTTATTACAAAAAAAAAACCAAAAGCAGAAGGAAAGTGTGTAGAATAGTTCACTATTTCCTTTCAGCTGTTGTTGAACTTGAATCAGTACTTGGCTCACATGATGAAATGTTGCTTGGTGTGAAAATGAAACAAAGGCCACACCAGACAAACTCAGAATCCAGTTCCCTGCATAAAGAAATCTAGAGGGGAAACAGGACCCTAAAATGGAACCCATCAAAAACAGCAACATTTTGGGTGTGCCCCTGATCATCCGATTTAGGTAGGGTATTTGATCATCTGGATACCAATTGTGGTGTAAGGGGAAAACCAACAGATTAGGACTCGAGGTTAGAGTTCAGATCCATGCTAAACCATGGAAGCTGATTGGGGCAGTGGAACTGGTAAAACCACCCCTCAAACTTACCTTGAAAGCCTTGTTAGGGTAACTAGAAGTCAGTTCTAGTTCTGGAGCCTCGTGGCGCAGTGGTTAAATGCCTGTACTGCAGGTAAAACTGTGCTTACGACCTGGGGTTCAATCCCAGGTAGCAGGCTCAAGGTTCATTCAGCCTTCCATCCTTCCGAGGTTGATAAAAACAAGTACCCAGCTTGCTGGTAGGTGGATGTGTAGCCTGCATACTGTAATGAAACTGTAAACCGCCCAGAGACTACTTGAAGAGGCATAGGGCGGTATATAAGCAGAACACTTTGCTTTGCTTTCTGACTTGATGGCACATGCCAACCACATGACTTTCAGGCTCATCCAAATCCCTCCACTCCTGGAAAACAGCCCCTGCATGGTGAAGTGACTCAAATAAAGCCTTCCATCATTCCTACCAGAGCAGGGCCTTGAATGCCATTCGCCAATTAACACCTACATCCTGCCAGATCTAAGCTGCCAGTAAATGCTTACCGAGTTGAAAGCTCTCCAGATGAAAAGGCCTCCGCAGGCCAAAAAAATTGGTCTCTCATGGTTTAAACTTTTTTGAACCAAGAAATAGCCTGCTGCAAAAAACAAAAAAAGTCACCCACCTGAACTGTCAGTGGATGGGGTGGGTGGGTGGCGTAATTGAGGCATTCAGCAACACAGTCTGTAAGCTGTTGAGCAAAATGCAAAACAGCTTGAAAATAACCTCCTGTCCTAATGGAGGAAAGCACCTCTAATTACACCTTCTTACTATTTCCTTTTCCTGCACTCCTTTGAGAAATGAGGGAGACAAAAAAAAATCAACCCTGAAGCTGTTACTTGCTTTCAGCATGGGCCCCTTTGAGCCCCATGTCATGATAACTAGAACTAAGAAGACAATTCCATTATCGGAAGAGAAAGAGGCTAGGTATGCTTCTGTGTGTTTTTGACACACATCACCGTGTTTTCGCATTCTCCCACTCTTCCTGGCAGTACGACATTCACTTCCCAAACTCCTGCCACTTCCCAATCAATGGCACAATGTGCTCTTCTTTATTGCTTCTGTGTTGACGAGATGTTATTAAAATAGTACGACATCATCCCGCTATAATAAACTCCCAATGCAACGCTCGTTGACAGGTCTTGCTTCAGGCAAGCATCTGACATTTTCCCCTGAAATATTAAAATGGTGGCCGTGCCTTTCTCTGCCTCACCCCAATCCATTCAACCTGAACACACAACCCAACTGGAATTTAGCTAAACCTCTTCACTGAGCATGGTGGCTCAGTGGACTAAGGCTTCCGAAAACTGTTGGCTGCAAAGTTGGCAGGTCGGTGGTTCGAATCCCAGGTGCCACGCAGCGCAGAGAGCTCCCGCTGATAACCCCAGCTCTTGCCAACCTAGCAGTTCGAAAGCATGTCAATGCAAGTTGATAAACAGGTACCGCCATAAAAGCAGGAAGGTAAAACAGTGTTTCCTTGCAGCCATGCCGGCCATGTGGCCATGGACATGCACCACACTGGCTCTTTGGCTTGAATATGGAGATGATCACCACCCCTAGAGTAGCACGAGTAGCACACATGTGCAGGAGGAACCTTTACCTTTTTACCTTCACTTCCCTCCCTCCCCCCCAAAAAAATCTACATGCTCTGTTTCTTGATACGCTTGACCAAATAGCTAATCCAGATCCACCGGCCAGCTAACGTGCCCACCCAATTATCTCACTGGTAACTCACAGGTTGATAGAACAATTCAGCTGGAAAGGGCCCATCCCTAGCCAAAACTGGAAATTACCCCTAAAGAATCTCCAGCTGAGGACTGACCACCTAACCTCTATTTAAAAACATTCACTTGAAGAGATTTTATCATCTTCCAAGATAGATCATTCCACTGCCAAACAGCTCATATAGTCCAAGTATTCCTCTTTATTCAAATCTGCCTTTCTCATAATATGAATTCATTAATCGGACCCTACCCTCTCAATCTGGAGAACTCAAGCTTCTTCCATAGTGGTACCTTGTATAAAGGAATTAATTCGTTCCAAATGAAATTATGTTAAGCAAATTTTCCTTTATACCAATTTCCCATACAAATACATTGAAAACAGGGTAATCCCTAATTGCGACCATTTTTATGTTGTACAGATTCGCCCCATAGGTGATTCTGTTATGCAAATTTCCCCTATCTCCGGAATTTTTTCTGTTGTACAGATTTTATGTTATACAAACTGTTTGTTATACGAGGGTCCACTGTATTTTATTTTACTGTAATTATTTTTACCTTATCCGTCTCCTTAACAAGGAGGAACGGTAGCTTACATGACTGAAGTGACAATACAGTATTTATAAACAAAAAGCTGTGAGTATACAAGTATTTTAAACAGAATTGGACAAATATTATATTAAAAATGGTTAATAGAATCAATACTGAAAACATATTTAAATGCAATGAAGCACAACTATCCATTTAAAACCCTCAGGCAGGGAGTCAGGCATTAAGGGAAAGCCTGTCTGAAGAGAAAGGAAAACTAAAAAAAAATGGAATAATACAGTACAAGTATTATAGTGCTACAAATCCAGTCCAAGCAGTCATGCATAACAATCCATCTTTAAAAAAAATCACATAACAAGTAGCTAGTTACTGACAGGAGGCTTCCCTGAAAAGAAAGATCTTTGCCTGCTTGAGGAAGGACAGGAAAGATGGAGCCAGGTGGGCCTCCAGTGGGAGGGAGTTCCGAAGTCTGGGAGCAGCAACAGAGAAGGCCATCTCCTGTGTCCTCGTCAGACCCACCTGTGAAGGTGATGGGACCCAAAAGGAAAGTGTCTGTTGATGATCTCAGCAGCTGGGCGGGTTCATATAGGAAGATATGGCCCTTGAAACATAGTAGCTTCAACCCAACACTTAAAACCAGCACTTGGAATTGTGCCTGGAAATGGATCAGCAACCAGTGAAGCTGGTTTCCACAAAATATGTAACCACTCCTTTCTCTGGACTATAACCCATCCTAAACCCCACTTAACATGTTGGCTACCCATCAAAAAGGAATGTTCCCCTGCTATTCTTCTCTATTACAGTTGGAGAGGTGATAGATTTCGCAGGGACTGTTGCTACGTAAGATACGGCGGTCCTTGTTCCTGAAGAGACAAACAAAACCTTTCATCTTTCAAAGTTTAGAACTACTGAATTCTGTTTCTCCTTGATCACCATCTTCTCCCTAATTTGTCCTGTTTCCTTCTCATACCTTAGATTGAAAGGCTCGTTCACAAAGCAGGTGCTGGATTCAGCAGTCCTCTCATTTCTTGTGAGATATGTGCAAATTGGTGGGAAAACCCTATCATTGGAAACAGTTTGCAAGACGGCAATTAATTCTTTACGAAGCAATATATCCCCATCTTCACGCTGCCTGGAATTGCATGGGTTAGAACCTCAAACTGCCTTGCAAAAGTTTCCTGCTTGGGCTGGGACTCAGCCTGAGCTAAAACACACTTCTGTCTAATTCCTGTCCTGTTACTTGGCTCCGGTTCCCTGGCTGTGGACCCTCGGTGCTGCAAACATGTCTGGAGCAACTCTGCACTTAGCTGTGACAGCTGCCTCTGGCTCATCCTCGAAGCATGCTAGGGATCATCTGGAGAAGCTGCCTACACTATTAAACATTTCTGAAGGCTTCCCCCCCACCACCACCACCTGTTGTCCGCAGCAACAGGATGTGGTAGTAAACATTCCGCTTTAAAACAGCAACAAAGATAGCAACAACTCAACGAAGATGTACTCCAGTCCCAAGAAATCTAGCTGAACCTTTAACAGAAAGGGCTCCTGTCATGGGAGGGATGTAACTCAAACAGGTTCTTCCATGTTTACTGGACCAGAGTTCCGAGGGTGGTGATGGAAGAAAATAACCACCGTGCAATAACATATTGTATTGATATACACATACACTTACAATCACAGAAGTAAAGAATCATAGAATCATAGAGTTGGAAGAGACCTCAACGGCCATCCAGTCCAATCCCCTGCCATGCAGGAACCCCCATCAGGGTATTTCCAACATATAGCCATCCAGCCTCTGCTTAAAAACCTCCAAAGAAGGAGACTCCACCGACCTCCTTTGGGGCAGCATCTTCCACTGCCGAACAGCTCTAACGGTCATGAAGTCCTTCCTAATGTTTGAATGGAATCTCTTTTCCTGTAGTTTGAAACCAATGCCCCGAATCCTAGTCTCTGAAGCCATGGGAAACAAACCTGTTCCCTCTTCATTATGACATTCTTTCAAATATTTAAACATAGCTATCATCTCCCCTCTCAGCGGGAGGGTGGGAGGCGGCCGTGAAGTCCTCTGTTTGTCCCCTCCCCGGCTAGATGACAAGCACCGGGTGGAGAAGCGGCGGGAGGGACAGCGGCAAAGTCCCCCGTTCCCCTCCCTCCCCAGCCAGATAAGCGCCCTGGCAACTGCCTGGAGGGTGCTCACACGATGCCAAATTCAAAAGGGCCAAGCCTTCGCTTGGTCCTTTTGAATTTGGTGTGCAACGAGCCCGGGCGTGGAAAGCAAGACCTCCCGGGGGTCCTTGAGTCCCCACCCCTGAGCCCACGATTTGTGCGCACACGCTCCAAGAGTCAACCACGGCAGACATTCCGAAGCATCAGGTAGGCCGCCGGCTGTTCAAAGTTGGACAGCCCTGAATTATGCCAACTGACCACAACCAGGATGATTTCTGCTTTGCCTGAGAATCTGAAACACTGGACAGGGGCTTTACCATTTTTTAAAAATCATCCAGTCCTAAATGAGTTGGGTTCATGAATACGGTTTGCTTCTCTACACTACAGATCAGACAGCTCTTCGAATGGACCACACCTTCGACTAGGTTAGGCAAATGTTTTTTGTACATGTGTGGTCACTAGAGATGGGCACGAATCACAAAAATGTAGTTTCGTTTGTCGTTTGTCATTTAGGGGGTCCGTTTCGATTCGTTTCCTTTTTCGCAAATTTTTGCAAAAAAATTTGTTTTCATTTTTGTTCGTTTCATTACCATTTTGTTACCATTTATTTCAATTTTTGTGATTTTTTTTAGCATTTAAAGCAGTTCAATGTATTGCCATAACGAAAACGAAACAGACGACAAAATTTCTGGTGTTTCTGTTCGTTTCGTTTCATTTTAGAGACAAAATTCGTCTGTCGTTTCATTGCATAACAAAATGAAAAACCAAAACGGAAACGAAAAATTGTTCGTTTCGTGCCCATCTCTAGTGGTCACCCCAGTGCCTTTTTCAGGTCCATGTTCTTTTCCATGCTCTGCTACCAAGGCTCTTCAACCTTGGTAGCAGAGCCTTGCGTGATTCAGAGTCCAAGTAGAGACCCAATTGGGACTTTTTGGTGGTGCAATTCCTATCAGGTGTAAATGATGTGAAATTAGGGGACTTTCTGTCCAACTGCACTGGGAGGGCTTCAGTTTCTCACTCCTCTTTTAAAGTATTCTGGTGGGGTTGCCTTCGTACTCCTTGAGAACGGTAGGCTCCTGATGTGTTTGATTGTCTTTACGGCACCATCTTGAAATCTCCCCTTGGACACCTCACACTCTATGTATCCTTTCCGAACGTCTCCCTTGGCAACGACCCTCTACTTAATCACCTAGTGAGCCACACTCTTGTTGTTACACGCCATCAAATCGCTTCCAAAATATGGTGATCCAAAGAGGGTCTCTGAGGAACGTGAGCTCTTCCACAAGGGGCTCAACATGAGTTTCCGTGGCAGAGCAGGGATTTGAACCCGATTCTCTTGAGTCCTACTCTGACACTCTTATCTATTATGCCACGTTGGTTCTTGAATTCACACGGCACAGCTGGAAGAGTTTGATACCAATGTTCCCGACATATCTACGTACTGCAGGACAGGATTTGTAAGCTAGCAAGGCACTAAGACTTGTCGGCTAGAAATCTCTAGTGCCTTCCCATAAACGACAGTAGAGAATTCTAAGTCCCTCATCAAACGCCAAACCTGAGGATTCCACAGAAGGGAAGAAGGGAAAATACAAGTGGTACCCAAATCCTGTGATGAATTGTACGAAAAAACATGGTGACCCTGGTCCACCATACAGTCCCCTTTGCGTGCACCTTTCAGGGGCCTTACATTTCTGGAAAACTCTTTCAAAATGTATTTCTTTGCTTCTTTCATTTACAGTGGACCCTCGTATAATAAGCAGTTTGTTTAACCGAAAATTCGCTTAAAGGAAAAAAATTCCAGAGATAGGGGGAAATTGCTTAATGGACACGCCAATGGGGCAAATCCATACAACAGAAAAGCGGTCGTGATTCGGGATTATTCCATTTTCAATGCACTCCTATTGGAAAATTGTGCAAAGAAATTTTGCTTAACATAATTTCATTTGGAACAAGTTAATTCCGTTACACAAGGTACCACTGTCTATGCCACCCATCTGGCTTCAAGGCCATTCAGGGTGGTTGACACCAAACAATAATAGCAAAACAAGCAAATAATTTGAGCAAAATAAAATAAAAATCCAAAATAGAACCTATGGTTCAAAAGAAGAACAACGCAATCCAAATAAGAGGCAGCAACAGCACAATAAGAACAATACAAACACACCGATTTAGAAGGCAAGATGGCGGGATGAAGTTACACACTGAACCTCCCTTTGGGCTATCATCAAGAGGTTTATCTTCATTTTGTCCCATCTGTATTGGCCTTGACAATCCATCGTAATTAGAAATGGGCACGAAACGAACAATTTTTCGTTTCCGTTTCCGTTTTTTCATTTTGTTACGTAACGAAATGACAAACGAATTTTGTCCCTAAAATGAAACAAAACGAACAGAAACACCGGAAATTGTTGTGTGTTTCGTTTCCGTTACTGCAATATGAGTTAATTGCTTAAAATCCTAAAAAAAAAAATCACAAAAAATGAAATAAATGGTAGTGAAATGGTAACGAAACGAACGAAAATGAAAACAATTGTTTTGCAAAAATTCACGAAAAATGGAAACGAACCGAAATGGACCCTCCAAATGACAAACGACAAACGAAATGCCATTTTTTTTATTCGTCCCCATCTCTAATCGTAATCTTGAACAGCTGGAGAGCTCGTCGTTTGGGTCTTGGGCTACACTGCCAGAGGTTGGAAGTTCGATTCCCCAGTGGTGCCTCCTTGACAGGGGCTGGGCTCACTGGCCCCTAGGGTCCCCCCCCCCAGCTCTGCAGTTCTAAGATTATTATAAGTTGACTCCAATGTATGAGAAAGCATTTACAGGGTTTTCTAAGCATAAAATACTCAGACAGGGCTTTTCAGTTCAATTTTCTGAGGGCTTCCCATGCCCAAGGCCACACCGAACAAATCCTGGGAATCCTAGCAGAGAACGGAACTGATGGCCTCTTCTCTATACAGCCAGGTACATATCTTTCTGAGCTACTGAACCAGCTGTTTTGGCCTTTGTGTTGTGTGTTGTGTTGCTACAGTCATGACCGACTCTTCGTGACCCCATGTCCATGGAGTTTTTATTGGCAGGAATACTGGAGTGGTTTGCCAGTTCCTACTCCAGGCGCCTACAGCACCTGGTATTCCCTGGTGGTCTCCCGTCTAAGTATTAACCAGGGCTGACCCTGCTTATCTTCCAACTTTTTATTGTGTTTGGCCACTATCTCAGCTTTACATGAGGATTTAGCTGCAGTAATGAACTGGAGGAGGATGAACAAAATGAAACTATACCCAGACAAGACAGAGGTGCTCCTGGTCAGTCGAAAGGGAGAACAAGGGATAGGGATGCAAACTGTACTGGATGGGGTCACCCTCCAATTGAAAAATCAGGTACGCAGCTTGGGAGTACTCTTGGACTCATCCTTGAGCTTGGATGCCCAGGTCACAGCTGTGGCCAGCAGCACATATGCACAATTAAGGCTAGTACGCAAGTTGTGCCCCTTTCTTGAAAAACCAGCTCTGACCGTGGTGACACATGCCCTAGTGACCCCCTGGCTAGATTACTGTAATGTGCTCTATGTGGGACTACTGATGAAAAGTCTCAGGAAACTTCAACGGGTCCAAAATGCAGCAGCCTGACTGCTGACTGGGGTGGGGTACAGTGCTCACATTACACCCCTATTAAAGCAGCTCAACTGGCTGCCAATCAGCTATCAGGCACAATTCAAGGTGCTGACCTTGACCTACAAAGCACTGTACAACCTGGGTCCCTAGCTACCGCAAAGATCGAATCTCACGGTATGAACTGGCTCGGTGTTAAAGTCATCAGGAGAGGCCCTTCTCTCCATCCCATCACCCTCACAGGTACTTCTCGTGGGAACCCATGAAAAGGCCTTCTCGGCTGCTGCGCCCAGACTCTGGAACTCCCTCCCACTAGAGGCCAGGACTGACTCATCTCTGCTGTCCTTCCGGAAACAGGCAAACAACTTTCTCTTCAGGCAAGCTTTCCCTGAATGATTGCCTACCATTATGTGTCTTTTATATGAATCTATAGGTTCACAAAGACTTTGTGTTTATAACTACTTATGACCTTGTAGCTCAGGGGTGCCCAAACTTTTTGTAAGGAGGGTCAGATTTGGTGGCTGAGAATGTGAGGGGGTGGCTGCTCCCCAACCCTGCCCCCCACTGCAAGCCCCACCCACTGACCCGTTGCAAGCCCTAAACACTGACACCTAAACCCCACCCACTGACCCCTTACAAGCCCCGCCCACTGTGCTCCTCCCTCTCACTCTTTGCAAAAAAAATTATTAAGAACAGAGGAGTTGGCTAGAATCCATTGCAGTACGAAACTGCAAACTACTCGAAGCAAAATAAAAAAGAATACTACAAAAACAAGAACCATAGCAAGAAGCATTAGCTTGTCACTCACAGGCGGAGGTGGGATGAGAGAAGCAAGACAGGCAGCAAGAGGCACACCCTCCTCAGGAAGGGAATGCGACACTCAGTCTTCCTCAGCCACCACCTCCTTCCCACACCCGTTGGCCTCATGGCTCCCTCAGAATACTGTAGCCACCCTTCCAAGCCTACTGAGCCAACACTGGTGGCAGGGACCAGGCTTGGTGTCAAGGTGATGTCCGATGGCACAGCACCAGAGATCCCTTCACGCCGCCCCAGCCCCGTCTTTGCAAATCCCCAGGCAAGGAGCGCCGCGGTGGGAGATTTTCGTCAGGAGGGCAAAGGAAGGAGGGGAGAAATGGGTTGGGCCGGCCAGCCGCAGGCCAATCAAAATGGCCTGGCGGGCCAGATTCAGCCCCTGGGCCAAACTTGGGACATGGCTGTTGTAGCTTTCAATGTAATGTTGTCTATTAATGCTGTAAGACAGGCCTGTCCAACAGGTAGACCGGGCCCTACCAGTAGCCCATGAAGGGTTCAAAAGTAGCCTGCCAGCCATCAATAAAAAATGTGAGGGGATAATTTCTGCACCTCTACCTCCCCCATCCCAAGGACCACCACTGCCCTAGCAAATTTCTGGGTCTGCCAGCCCACTGTCTCAGCCGAGCCGGACAATTCAAAGGCCATGGCATGGTCCCCTGCTCTCCTTACTGGTCAGATGATCGTCTTGTGACCAAATTGAGTTGTTGGTGCAGAGTGGAGGAAGGGGAGTGGAGGGGACAGCAAAGGGCGGGGTCATGGGCACGCCCACCTCCTTGCGTGGTGACATCCCCCTCTTCTTCCCCCCTTGAGAATTCCTTCCTCCTATCCTTCCATCCTCCTCCTCCTCCTCCTCCCACCAGCACAGCTGCCTCACAGAGACTGTGACCTGCTCCTCCTCCTGCTCTCCTTCTGAGCCATCCCCTCCTCCTTGCACCACAATGGCGATGTGATTGCCCCGCTGCTGGCTTGGCCCGTCCCAGCTGCACAGAGAACATGGCAGAAGTGAGTAGGAGCTATGGGCAGCAGCAGCAGTGGCAGTGAGGGGGCTGGAAGGGAGAAGGGGAAAAACAGGAGGAGCAGTAGAGTCAAGTCAGGCCCCGGCGGGTTGGGAAGGAAAGTGCACCTTTTTAAAAAAAAAAAAAAATCTTCCAGCAGCCCGGGCAAGCGGAAGGGGCGATCTGCTCAAGCATGCAGGTGCCTCCCTTGCACCTGTCCACACTGGCTCGAGCAGGTGTAAGGGAAGCCTGTGCATGGTCAGCCTTACCATAGGAATGCATTGAAATATGTTCCCCCCAGAAAGGATTGATTTTCAATGCATTCCTATGGGAAACCGCTGATCTGCTTACAAATTATTTTACTGATGAGCATATGCTCAGAACAGATAAAATTCATAAGTAGAGATTTTAGTGTAGTAGCCCTCAGACACGTTCGTCCAGAAAAAGTAGACCTCGGTCTGTTCAAAGCTGGACAGCCTTGCTGTAAGATGTCCCTCAATTCCTTGTTCTCAATTACTCTACTTGAACATGTCTTAATTGTACTGGACTGTATATTATCCCTCATTATAGTAAGCCGCCTTGGGTCCTTTTCCAAGGAGAAAGTGGGGTAAAAATACTCTAAAATAAATACAATAATAAATAAATGATTTATGAATTTGCCAATGCTTTATCTCCTGCCCCTATTTCAATGCTGTTGTTTGATCTTCGGCTGATACTTCCATTTCAGTGTGTCATCTGATTTATTTATGTACTGATGTTATTTTAATGTTTCAACGTTTTTATCATTATTATGCTATTTTATTGACAAGCAGAGAACTATTTCATAATGAAAGGCAACTTACAGTCCTTTAAATAATAATAAAATGATAAGGGGCCTAATAAAAGCACCACAATGAAAACTTTGAAATTTATCCACACTGTTTCAATTACTAACTACAAAGGAAAAACACAAGTCACTGATGTTTCATAGTCATTACAACTCCTTACTGGTTTTTTTATTGTGTATGGCAAAAATATTATCCATTACATTTCTAAAAAGGAAACAAAATTTACTTGTATAGTAGTCTCACTTTGCTATTTCCAAAATATCTTATTCTCCCGCCCCCAACAAAAGTGGTGTTTTTGAAGCAAGACTAATGGAAACCAGTCTGTTTTTATTGTTTGAAAAAGTCTGTAAGCTGCCTCGAGTGCTACATTCTAGTAAAAAAATGTGAGATGTAAATAAATAAATAATCAAGTTTGTTCAAGGAAAAAAATGCCTTTGCAAAGTGCTAACAAATTCTGTAATTTCCTGGATATTAAATATTTTACCCATAGCAAGTTAACAACCCATAATAATCTGAACACAGCAGAGTGTATGATACCACAGAGCAGAGTGTATTTATTCACTACAGTACCCTCTAGATAGCATAGCCTTACTTACATAAGAACGTAAGAAGAGCCATGCTGGATCAGGCCAAAGGCCCATCTAGTCCAGCTTCCTGTATCTCACAGTGGCCCCAGCAGATGCCTCTGGGAGCCCAAGAGACTAGATCTCTGTCTCCTGATACCACTCCCCTGCATTTGGTCCTTGAAGTACCCTGGTTTTAAGCCTGGAGATTGCACATCTCCATCATGGTTTGTAAGTACCTGTGACCCATCTAGTCCGCCTTCCTTTATCTCACAGTGGCCCCACCAGATGCATCTGGAAGTGCACGAGACTAGATATCTGTCTCCTGATACCACTCCCCTGCATCTGGCCATTTGAATATCCCAATTTTAAGCCTGGAGATGACACATCTCCATCATGGTTTGTAACCTGTGGTAGACTTCTCCTCTAGGAATCTGTCCAATCCCCTTTTGAAGGCATCCAGGCTAGATGCCATCACCACCTCCTGTGGCAGGGAGTCCCACAGACTAACAACACGCTGGGTAAAGAAGTACTTTCTTTTGTCTGTTCTCACTCTCCCAACCCTCGGTTTGAGTGGATGTCCCCTAGTTCTGGTATTTTGTGAGAGGGAGAAGAGTGTCCCTCTGCTCATGGGACTCTCAGAGCTAAAGTTCAAAAAAGTAATGACTCAAATCATGTTCTATAAACTACTCTGTGCAAGCCGTTACATCACAAGCCACAATGATTCTTTTTTATACAGTACTCTATAAAACGTTTCTCTTTCCTTATCCCCACCTCACACCCACAAAGGTCCTGAGTCTTCCATAATTACAGACTTCCTATGCTTGCCCCTTTGGGGTGGGGGGAGACACAGGAAATCTATATATAACCACTGCCATGATAAGTTTATTGGTGATGATTTTCAGTCAGGACTTCCCTCCTGCCCCATCACCCACAATGGTTCCAAAACAATCAAACCAACTCTACAGGAGCCTCACGGGAAATTTGTTTATTTATTTACAAAAAAAAACAAAGTCAGCCACACCACTAACCAAGATAAATAAAATATTTTACTTCTGAAAAATGACGGTGGCAGATGACATCACAAGCCTTACGCAGCGTTGATGGAACAGGATTTCAGCCACTACTTTCTGAACTCTTAGCAGCTGACACAACCCTTCATTTGAGTTAGAGAGCCTGGTGGTGCAGTGGTTAAACTGCAATACTGAAGCCGTAACTGTGCTCACGACCTGGAGTTCAATCCCGGGTAGCTGGCTCAAGGTTCACTCAGCCTTCCATCCTTCCAAGATGGTAAAATGAGTGTGTTGGAAGGGGGATGTGTAGCCTGCATAATTGCCTGTAAACTGTTCACAGAGTGCTTTAAGCACTATTGGGCAGTATATAATATTGCTTTACTTTGCTTTTTCATTGGGAATGGCCTGAGGCCATTTTATTTCTGGTTAAGAGCGACAGGAAAAGAGCTGATGGGAAAGTGCCTCTTTCAGGAAGGGATTAAGGCCTCTCGCCGTGAAAAAGGCTGGTGTGGTTACACAATCCTGTCGAAAGAAAATGAACATCAGTTGGGCCTTCCGCAGTGAGCCATGCGCCAAGGGTTTGATTGAAAGCACAGGCTCTTAGCTTACCTGGAACTCAGGAAAACATAGCATTTCATCTAAGACGAAGAACCTTCTGTCAACCTGAGCACGTTCCACCCTTCCTCTTTTCTCAGGCAAATGTCCGCCATCCTTTCCTTTTCAGCATTAGAAGGCCGTTTTTTGCCTAAAGCCACAGACTGGATATACAAAAGCCCACCAAGTAGATTTTCCCAGACTCGGTGGTCACAGAGCACCTTTCACCACACCTGGAGGAAAGATGCTAGCCCACAAAGTGTTGTGGAGGTTGCATGCACACAGCTCTCTCTTCCAACAACTTTTGGTGGATGGGGGAGTGTTTGGGGATTTTTTTAAATCTGTGTGTGGGTTGAGGGGAATTTTGTGTGTGTGTGTGTGTGTGTGTGTGTGTGTGTGTGTGTGTGTGTGTGTGAAGTCAGCTGCCTAGATGCCCTAAACCAGTGTTGGCGAACCTATGGCACAGGTGCCCAAGGTGGCACTTGGAGCCCTTTCTGTGGGCACCCAACATCGCCCCTTCACAGCCACCTGTATTTCAGGTTAAATGGCTGTATTGGCAGTTTGTGAATAATTAGCGGTTTTGGAATCACAGTTTGGGCACTCGGTCTCTAAAAGGTTTGCCATCACTGCCCTAAGCACATCCAATCTCTCCTGATTTTGGAAGCCAAGCAGGGTCGGCCCTGTTTAGTACACTTGGATGGGAGACCACCAGGGAATACCAGGTGCTGTAGGCGCCTGGAGTAGGAACTGGCAAGCTACTCCAGTATTCCTGCCAAGAAAACTCCATGGACATGGAGTCATGAAGAGTCGGTCACAACGGTAATGATGCCACACACACACACACACACACACACACTGGTTCTCTGGGTATCTGTGAATTTCGTTGTATGTGTATACTGTGTATATACATACAATGACAATTAATTAATTATTATTATTATTGCTCCTGGTTCGCTTGCTTCACTCTGCCCAACCACAGGGTCAGGGTTGTGGGCAGCTCCCTATATTTACAGAAACTGATCGGACTTGCGATTTCCTTTAATCAGGATTGATCAGCCAGCTTCAGGCTTTAGATTCAAATTGGGTTATCAAGGCAAAAATGCACTACAATACAAAAAGGGAAGGAAAATGGGGGTCCATCCATTGGCCGGTTTGGGGGTGGGGGCTGGAATCACAGCATCGTATGGAGAGAAGAGTATTGTATCGTGATTTTTAAATCTAATAGACAAATTGGTAAATAAATATGATCCATGAGTTGATGGCCACAGTCTTACCAGAGTTTTCTATGTATATAAATTTCCTGCGTATTTTTTCTTCTGCGCGGTCACGTGGTTTTTAATGTGCAGTTAGTGTCCTCTGTTCTGCGTCGTATTTTCGTATTCTGGTTCGGTCTCTACCTGTCTACTTCGCATTTTGTCCTTCTTTCCAGCTCTAGTTTCGAAGCCTCCATGGTGTTAAAGGGGAACAACTGATTTTACTGCGTATTTTCAGGGTCCTGTCGTGGTTACAGAAGCAAATAAGGAAGCATTTTCGAGCGAAGTTTCTAAATCCAGCTCCTGGCGGTGGTTTAGGAGACTTCGCTGAAACTTCTGTTCCAGGGGCATGGTCGGCTGGGACCACAATTTACTTCTCTTGCCAGTTAGCACGCGATTGTTTACTACGCAGTTTGCCGGAAGGAAACTACGCAGAAAAAGCTGGTAGGACTGCGGCTGACATCTTATAGACCTAGACACATCATCTTTTCCTGCATTCACTAAATCTTGAAAATAGGACTTACTGAATCCAACAAAATCCTTGCCTTTGGGGCCACCTGTATGACCGGACAGTTATCAATCTGTGATCGGCCTCCTTTATTCTTTTGGCAGGTACTTTAACTAGGAAACCATTTGGCCCCTGGGCTGTCTTCATAGTGGCCAACCGAATGCCTGGAGCCTCCTCGTGCCAAGTGCCTCAGGCCTGATTCACATTCCAGTTCAAACAAAACGGAATGGAGAGTGTTTGCTAGGCACTTAGAGATCAAAGTTTAGAGGAACTGCTTAAGAACTAAAATTCCCTCACTGGCTCAGCAAGTCTGGCTAATGGCCCTGTTGGCTGGAGCCTTCTGGGTTTTGTAGTACAAACCGCTACCGCACTTTAGATTTGAAACGCGCTTTCCTTAAAGACAAGTCACCTTAAAAATCACGGTCTGCTTTTCAAATTGCTTTTCTGAAGAGCCCCCTTGGCCACACCCATTTTTGACCGCTGTGTCGGGTTTTCTTGAGATGACCATTGGGGGTGGTATTTTTTTTTAATCGGTTCCTGCCCCCCCTTTTAAAGCAATTTGGTTGTGTTTGCGGACATACAACGCCGCCTTTTTTCGGTTTCCCCGCTGTTTCTGCCATTTCCCTGTCGTACTTTAAAGCGGTTCAGCCAAGTGCGAATGGGGAAGCTTGTATGGAGAGAAGAGTATTGTATCATGAAGTGCGGATTGCCGAACCACTGTAGCGACTACGTGACCACGGGAGGAGATAAGGCGATGCAAAATAAAAAGCGGCTGCACAAGGAAGTGCAATAGCGGCCCAAGTAACCTTTCAGAATGCCAACACGGGGTACCTCGAAATCCTCCAGACTTCTGCACACTCTTCTCCCCAAACAATGTTTTTTTTCTCTCTCTCTCTTGAGCAGCACCACCACTCAGTTTCATTTTGCAAATGCTTGCATGCAAAAAGGTGTTTGTTTATTTATTTATTTATTTATTTATTTATTTATTCATTTATTCATTTATTCAACTTATATGCCGCCCACTACCCAAAGGTCTCTGGGCGGCTTACAATAAGGAATTAAAACAGTTAAAACACCAAATAACAATAAATAATTAAAACAACAACAAAAACCTTATACTAAAATCATCACACTAAAATTGCCATCAAAGGACCCACAGTCTATGTTGTATCAATTAAAAAACTTCTGGAACAGGAAGGTTTTTTACCTGGCGCCGAAATGTCATCAATGTTGGCGCCAGGCGGATCTCACTTGGGAGGGCATTCCATAGCTTAGGGGCAGCTGCCGAGAAGGCCCTATGTCTACAAGCCATCCCTCTCATATCCTTGAGGGATGGCTCTTTCAAGAGGGCCCCCTGGCTCGATCTTAATTGCTGGGTAGGTTCATATGGAAGGAGGCGGTCCTTCAGATATCTAGGTGCGACAACAACACTCGTCTTTCCCAAACCAAGATGGGTAGAACCATAAAATCACAAAATTATGGAGTTGGGATGGGCCTAGAAGGCTGCTAAGTCCAACCCCCTGCTCAAGGCAGGAATCTAAAAGAAAGCAGGTCTAACAGAGGGCTGTCCCATTTTTTCATGAATGCCTCCAACACTGGAGTGCTCAACACCTCTTGGGTTCCATTGTTGTACTGCTCAATCAGTTAGGAAGTTTCCCCCCTGATATTTAGACTAAAACTGGCTTCCTGTAGCTTGAGACCATTATTGCATGCCCTGCACTCGTGCCCTTCCTCTGTAGGACTACTTTTCAAGTATGCTTAAAGGAAAAATTTCCGGAGATGGGGGGAATCGCTTAACAGAATCGCCTATGGAGCAAATCCGTACAATAGAAAAACAATTGTTGGGAGAGTAAGAGCAGAGAAAAAAAATTACCCAGCGTGTTGTTAGTCTGTGGAACTCCCTGCCACAGGAGGTGGTGATGGCATCTGACCTGAATGCCTTCAAAAGAGGACTGGACTGATTCCTGGAGGAAAAGTCCATCTCAGGTACTTACAAACCATGATGGAGATGTGTAATCTCCAGGCTTACTGTAAAACCAGGGTACTTCAAGAGTCAGATGCAGCAGAGTGGCATCAGGAGACGGATATCTAGTCTCCTGCACTCCCAGACACATCTGGTGGGGACTAGATGGACCTTTGGTCTGATCCAGCATGGCTCTTCTTATGTTCTTATGTTCTTGATTAATCTGTTTTCAATGTATTCCTATGGGAAATTTGCACAAAGGAAAAATTTGCTTAACAGAATTTCATTTGGAACGAATTAATTCCTTTATACAAGGTCCCACTTTATTTGAAAAGCGCTCTCCTATCTCCTCTCAATTACTTTTTCTAAAGGCTAAACGTGTCCAGTTCTGTCTGTCTTCTCTCATAAAGATTGGTCCCCGGATCAACGTGGGCCCGCGGGGGGGGGGGGGGAGGTAAGCAAAAAAGGACACATCAGGTGAATGGAAAGGAAAAAAAATAAAATGAAATGAAAAAAAAATAAAAAAATCCAGATTATCTCCATTAGGCCACCCATACCCCACCGCCACCTCATTGTCTAGGGCTAGGCCAACAGCAATCCCTGAGGCTGACAGGGTGTTATTTATGAATATTTATTATTATTATTATTATTATTATTATTATTATTATTATTATTATT
>JAHTLZ010000161.1:3192283-3209439 GCA_023846285.1 Phrynocephalus versicolor | reverse complement strand
TATCTATCTATCTATCTATCTATCTATCTATCTATCTATCTATCTATAGGTCGGGCAGACCATATTTAAAATTTGTAAGGTGGCAGTTAAAACGCCAACAGTTTTCCGCTCTTAAGTCGAATTGCTCTTAATTCGATCTGCTCTTAAGTCGGGATACCACTGTATAAAGATTGCTATTATCGTAACAATAACACTGAACATCTAATTGTACTTCAATAAAAGTTGTATGTTTTATTTTCAAATCATCAACACGGGTGTCAAAGTCCATCCTTCATAATAGAATTCCTATTATGGTGGGGATGCCTGCAGGGAGAACACAGTATATGAACTGAACAGTTTAATGGTGGCGGTGGTCCAGGATCCTTGCAGCCCCCTCTTTCCAGCTGACCCTTGTTAAGCTCCCTGCTAAGGAGGGACACAACAAGCCATCTACCCGTGCTTCATTTAAGGGGAAGGGGGAGCAGGAGGGAGATGGCAAGCCAGACAAGCAGGACCTTGGCTAGTTGCAAAGAAGATTTATTCCTCCAGGTCACAAGTTCAAATCCAACTTTGGCCAGCAGCTGTCTCCAGCTAATTACTTAGGCAGAGGCCAGCTAGGGAACCTCGGGGCTTGCTGGGGCCTTCCAAAAGCTGGTGCTTGCAGAAAATACCTGGAGAGATAAATCTCCTGCTTTTGGGATAAGATAATGCTCCTCTCCCCTCTTCCGGGAGTGCTTCTGCATCTTCTTATTCTTAGTTCTCGCATCACCAAAGGGAAAGAAACCATCAACAATCAGCTGTCCTCAGAGAGTTCTCATCTAGGTACTGGCGAATCTGGGCGATACTTTTCTGCCATTTCCCTGTCGTAGTTTAAAGCGGTTCAGCCAAGTGCGAATGGGGAAGCCGACTGCTAAGCAACTGCTGAAATGCGGACTGCCGAACTGCTGTAGTGACCACGTGACCACGGGAGGATATAAGGCGATGCAAAATAAAAGTGGCTGCTGAAGGAAGTGCAGTAGCGGCCTTTGTTGATAAAAGGCCAACTTGGAAGCAGCTGCCACCTGGGACTCCCAGGGACAAAGCTGGATCCAAGACAATGCCCAGACTCCTCACTAGAGATGGGCATAAATCAAAAAAATGGCATTTCGTTTGTCGTTTGTCGTTTGTAGGGTCCATTTC
This sequence comes from Phrynocephalus versicolor, assembly GCA_023846285.1. Taxonomy (NCBI): domain Eukaryota; kingdom Metazoa; phylum Chordata; class Lepidosauria; order Squamata; family Agamidae; genus Phrynocephalus; species Phrynocephalus versicolor. The sequence continues at coordinate 3,208,281 of JAHTLZ010000161.1, read as the reverse complement.
GGTTCGTTTCCATTTTTTGCAATTTTTGCAAAAAATTCGTTTTCGTTTTCGTTCGTTTTCTTACCATTTCATTACCATTTATTTCATTTTTCTGTGATTTTTTTTAGAATTTTAAGCAATTCACTCATATTGCAGTAACAAAAACGAAACGCACAACAAAATTTCCGGTGTTTCTGTTCGTTTCGTTTCATTTTAGAGACAAAATTCGTTTGTCATTTCATTACGTAACAAAACAAAAAACGGAAACGGAAACAAAAAATTGTTCGTTTCGTGCCCATCTCTACTCCTCACTCTTTCAACCAGCTAGAGGACAGTCCCACAAACTAGGAAGAGGACCGCTGTACCGTCCGGGCAGCCCCCAAAGAACAGAACCTCGGTCTTCTCCGGGTTGAACAGAAGAACAGAACCTCTGGTTTTCTCCTGTTGGTCCTGGTCCACTCCAGGACCACGGCCAAACAGCAATCAAGGGTCTGGACGGCCTCCACTGCAGAGGTGGAAAAGGAGAGATAGATCTGCGTGTCATCAGCATACTGATGACAGCAAGCCCCATGTCTCTGAATGACCTCAGCTAGCGGCCTCATACAGATGTTAAAGAGCATGGAGGAGATAGTTGACCCCTGATGCACCCCACAAGAGAGTGACCAGGGAGACGACAATTCCTCCCCACAACCACAAGCTCACATGCTGGAAACGGCCCTTGAGGAAAGAACGGAGCAGGCCAAGCCACCAATAACCACCTCACAGAGCCTGCCCAGGAGGATTCTGTGGTCGATGGTATCCAAGGCCACTGACAAACAAGAAGGACCAACAGGGTAGAGCAACCCCTGTCAGCCGCCCACAGGCGGTCAATCTGCAGGGGGACCAGGGCAGTCTCAGTCCCGTGATGTGGCCTGAACCTGGACTGGAAGGAGTCCAGGACAAGATCTTCCTCCAGGAATGACTGGAGCTGCTCAGCGGCAACCCACTCCACCACCTTGCCCAAAAAGGGAACATTGGCAATCAGACGGTAGTTAGAAATGTCATCCTCAGCCAAGCCAGATCTTTTAAGAATGGGCTTAATCACTGTCTCCTTCATTAGACTGGGGAAATCCCATCCCTGAAGGAGGCAGTGGCAATCGATCCAATGGTGAAGCCATTGGCCTGCAACGAGCCAGTGCCCTGGAGGCCTCAACTGAGGCCATAGGCCCACACCCAACAAAACAAGGAGACCGAGGGGGCGCAGCGCTGGCAATACTCAGGGACAGATCAGAGCAACTGTCCAGACTGGCAATCATCTTTAATCATCAGCAATTTGCTGATGACGACGAGGCCATCTCTGCTGCACAGACACAGCAATAAAACAAGATTTCTGCTGTCACTTTGGGGGGAGGGAATCATAACACCCAGAATCCTAGAACAAGCAAGGCTAATATTCTGAGATATGTTAGTTGATTTTTATCTCAAGTTACACAATTCCCAAGGAGAAAATCTGGAAGCCAGGGGGTGAGGTGGGGGTTGGAGGAAAGGGTGATGTTTGATGAAACAGCTCTGGGCTGGCTAGCAAGCAAAGAAATGAATTATATGTGAAATATAAGGAAATTGCATCTATTAATCACACCAATTAACGAAGCATCAGGAAAGCGCAAAAATCCATTCTTGTGACCCCCACTGCCCTTCTTTCACTAACACAGCATCTGGCTAAATAAACACACAAATTAATGAGAAAAAACTTATTAATTAGCATTTGTTTATACCATCAAGATTCAGCACTTGTTCTCTTAGGGTTCCTATTGGAAATAATATTTTTATAATATGGTTTGCCATCAAGTGAATTCTGACTTTCCACGCTGTTCTAAAAGCAAAGTGTTCTGCTTATATACCTCCCCATACCACTTCAAGTAATCTCTGGGTGCTTTACAGTTTTAATTACAGTAATGCAGGCTACACATTGCATCCCCCCCCAGCAAGCTGGGTACTCATTTTACCGACCTCGGAAGGATGGAAGGCTAAGCAGAGACTGGACGGCCATCTGTCGGAAATATTGTTATGGGGATTCCTGCATGGCAGGGGGTTGGACTGGATGGCCCTTGATGTCTCTTCCAACTCTATGAGTCTATGATTCTATGAGTCAACCATGGGCTGGCTACCTGGGATTGAACCCCACGTCGTGAGCACAGTTTTACCTGCAGTACAGGCATTGTACCACTGCACCACGAGGCTCTTCTGGATAAACCGCAGTCAGAAGTGGCTTACCATTTCCTTCTTTTGGGGGCACCCTGTTTTCCCCAAGGCCCCACAGGCTAGCTCTTCTCCCTGTGGGTGCAGCAGGGAATCAAACTCCCAATAATTTCTAAGGTAGAGGACCATCAGGATTAGTTTACTATGTCATACATTGGTGGGTGGGGGTCCTGGGAATGTGCAGCTTTCCCAAGGCTCCACGGGCTGGTTCTCTTCCCAGGAGGCGCAGTGAGGAATCGAACTCCCAGACTGTGGTTCTGCAGCCAGAGACTGAACTCATTCAGCTATCCAGATAGCATGGGAAATGAGAGACCACCACAAATATGGAATTCTGCCAAGGAGGATTTAATTTAAATCAAATCAATTTGAATCATGATTTATTTATCTTTTAAATTATTTTTAAAAATTCAGGTTTTTTTAATCCACCTTGAATTCCACCAAGTCAAGTTTCAGGCAATAGCTAGCCGGCAGATATATTTCTGATCTAGGATGAACATTAAATCTGAGCATTTAAGCATCTCAATAGTATGTGGGCCAATTAAGTTGTGAAGTCCATTTCATTCACTTTCCACACAGTTTTCCCACTCTATCCAATGAACTGGGTGGGTTCAAATAATGGCTCAATTCTTGAGTGTCAGAAACTGAAGCCAGGAGAACCCGCCATTTCATGCCCGTGCAGAGATTTGAACCCAGAGGTTCCAAATGGCGGACCAACCCTTACAACTAGAGATGGGCATGAATCAAAAAAATGGCATTTCGTTTGTCGTTTGTCGTTTAGGGGGTCCGCTTCGGTTCGTTTCTGTTTTTCGTGAATTTTTGCAAAAAATTCATGTTTGTTTTCGTTCATTTCATTACCACTTCATTACCATTTATTTCATTTTCTGTGAATTTTTTTAGGATTTTAGGCAATTCACTCATATTGCAGTAACAGAAACGAAACACACGACAAAATTTCCGGTGTTTCTGTTCGTTTCGTTTCATTTTAGAGACAAAATTTGTTTGTCGTTTCATTATGTAACGAAACAAAAAAATGAAAACGAAAATGAAAAATTGTTCGTTTCGTGCCCATCTCTACTTACAACACACTGGCTTTCTGAAGACTTGGTAACAGCACAGCAAAGGAGACTCTATTTACAGAACCCGGTCTATTGCTTGCTTTGAACAAGCTCCAGGGGGGAGATGGAGGCATGGAGTAAGTCCTCTTCACAGCAAAGGTTCACATCACAGCCTAGGTCACCTCCTTCTCACTGTCACTGTTACGGTAACCTTGCTGGATAATGGGGAATGTACCTTGTAGCTGGTATGTCTGTGAAAGCAGGATGATGAAGAAAGCTCGTGGGGGTAGGGGGAACGGACAGATTGACTCATATGAAATGTGGAGTTGGAAGAAAGCTCTACGGATGCCAGAAAGACAAATCAGCTGGAGCTACGGTATATCAGAGCAAATCGAAACTTTCTTTGGAAGCTTAAGCAACTAAACTGAGGGTATGATGCCTTCAAAAGGGTATTGGACAGATTCCTGGAGGAAAAGTCCATCACAGGTTACAAACCATGATGGAGGTGTGTCATCTCCAGGCTTAAAACCGGGGTACTTCAAGGGCCAGATGCAGGGGAGTGGTATCAGGAGACAGATATCTAGTCTCATGTACTCCCAAACGCATCTGGTGGGGCCACTGTGAGATACAGGAAGCTGGACTAGATGGGCCTTTGGCCTGATCCAGCATGGCTCTTCTTATGTTCTTATGTTCTTATGAGCACAACATAGGAAGGGAAGACTTGTAAGAAAAGACAATAATGATGGGCAAAGCTGAAGGGAGCAGTAAAGAGGAAGACTGGACATGAGATGCATCGATTGGGAAAAAGAAACCTTGGCCTTGAGTTTGCGAAATATGAGCAGGGATGTTAATAACAGGCCAATTCCAAGCTTAGTAGATAATAAATTAAAGATCAAAAAGCAATTTAACAGATATAATGACTCTTACAGGCCAGAGGAAATGGCTGTTAGAATAGGTGTGGGCTGTATGCTAGGATACTCATGCTGCCTCTGCTGAAAACAAGCTGCTGAGTCCACAGCCAGCTGTCTCATGACAGGCCAACTCCACTTCAAGAATTACTTTGGTGGTACAGAGCAAAACCCAGGAAAACAGGGACCTAGAATGCCAAAGTGCCAATGCACCACACAGCTTACCATCAGACTCATAGAATCATAGAATCATAGAATCATAGAGTTGGAAGAGACCTCAAGGGCCATCTAGTCCAACCCCCTGCCATGCAGGAACCCCCATCACAGTATTTCTGACAGATGGCCATCCAGCCTCTGCTTAAAAACCTCCAAAGAAGGCAACTCCACCACCCTCTGTGGCAGCATATCCCACTGCCGAACAGCTCTAACTGTTATGAAGTTCTTCCTAATGTTCAAATGGAATCTCTTTTCCTGTCATTTGAAACCACTGCCCCGAGTCCTAGTCTCTGAAGCCATGGAAAACAAACCAGTCCCTTCTCCAATATGACATCCTTTCAAATATTTAAGCATAGCTATCATATCCCCTCTCAGCCTTCTTTTTGAAAGGCTAAACATTCCTAGGTCCCTAAGCCGTTCCTCATAAGACATTTCTTCCAGACCTTCAACCATCCTGGTCGCCCTCCTCTGGACCTGCTTGAGGTTGTCAACATCCTTTTTAAACTGAGGTGCACAGAACTGGACACAGTACTCCAGGCGGGGTCTGACCAGAGCAGAATAGAGTGGTACGATCACTTCCCTTGATCTCAAGTTGTTCACTGTTGATGCACACACCAATATAAAAGACCACAGGATGTTAAATCACATTTTAGAACCCCCAACCAGTTTTCTGGTTTAATTCAAAAGAGTAATTGCGTCCTGAAATAGGCAAGTTGGAAGAAGGATCTGAGGGTTTGTTTTTATTAGAACCGGACATGTTTTTAACAAGATTGAGGAATGCAGTTGCTAAGCTTCCTTGTTTGATTTCCTGTAGGCCATACTGTCTTCCCAAAGGCAATCAGGTGAGTGGCTATTTATAAGCCTGACCCAAAAACCTACACAAGCAGCTCCTGTCATCGAAAGAATATTCACATTGTTCCCGGGGGAATGCCATCTTCCAAGACATAAAAGCATTCAGAGAACGAGACAAATTCTAAACCTGTTGCCGTCATCAAGACTGTATCCCGTGCAATTCTGCAGAAGGCCTAAATTTCAGGTGCAACCCAAAGCCAAGGCTAAAAGCTGTTCTTTCTTCAACAAGATTTATCTCTCTTTATTGGAAAAGGCATCTGCCATCCAATGAGGGGGAAATTCATGGATATGTATTTAATCTGTGCACATGATAAAAAAAAGAGAGAGAGAGAACGGAAATCAATTCAAACATAGCACATCTGTTACCCCATTTCAAGCTCAGCTCCTTATTAACCATGTTTTCTTACAAAGGCTTCTTAGAATTTCAACAACAACAGTAAAGGAAGAAGAGGATGATGATGAAAAACCCTCTAGACAATTAAAATTACCCGGGTATTGGTCTGATCCCTGAAAAACCTTAAGACCGCAGCTCACAAGGAAGAGGGGGGAGGTAAGAGGAGTCACTAATCTCATACAAAGAGGCTCATATACTATAATTATAAGAGCAACCAAGCTGGTCTGTTTTTTTCCCCCTGCTGGTTTTCTGATTCTACTTCTGATTATCTTTCACATGAAATACGGAGAGCGGATAAAGAAGCCCGCAGCAAACTTTTAGGTGTTCAAAAAAAATATTTGCCGACAGCCAAGGTCCAAGTGAAAAAACTCTGTCCTTCAGAGACAGTAGAATCTCCTCCAAATTATCCGCTCTTCCTCCGGCATGACAGGCAAAGAGAGGTGTGACAGCTGCTCCCCTGCCATACAGATTTCAAAGGATTTCCGTGGCTGGTTGCAAACACCACCACCACCACACCCACCCCCGCTGCCACCACCAGTCAACTACCTATATAGGATGTACAGTAGGACCCCAGTATCCACTGGGGATTGGTTCCAAGCCTTCCCGTGGATAATGAAAACCGTGGATAAGAGAGAACGCCAAAATGTTCCCCAAAACTGCTGTTTTGTGATAATAACTTACTTTACAGCTGCTGTTTTGCAACAGTAGCTTGCTTTACAGCTGCTGTTTGTGACGGTAGCTTGCTTTATGGCTGCTGTTTTATGACAGAAGCTTGCTTTACAGCTGCTCTTTGTGACAGCCAGTTGCTTGGCGGCGGCTGAATTATTTATTTATTTTCCTCTGCCAGCAGTGTGGATAACTGAATCAGTGGATAATGAATCAGTGAATACGGGGGTCCTACTGTATTTTTAATCTTCCACGTCTTTTGCTTACAGCAGAGGGGTGGAAGTCGAAAAACTCCCTTCTCTGTTGAAATAATACTGAGAACATGAGCCATAGGAGACAGATGTTGAAGGAAACCACAGATCTTGATATAGACAAGGGTAAGCTTCTATCGCCTTCCAGATGTTTTTGGTCCGTATCGTGAACACCAAATGCAAAACACGAGGAGCAGAGTTTAATGCAGACTGGATACTTGATTGGGTTCTGTGAGAATGAATGGTGCCTTAATACCTATCCAGGATGTGACATTGTGGTTATTTCTGGTTAGAGTGATGTGAGGCTTTCCAGGCGTCTTTGCCTTCTGGCTGCCACAGGCCCCAGCTGGTATAGCCACGGCCGACAGCTTACGGGACCTGCTGCCCCAAACTGTCCTGGGCTTCTCCCTGGTCCACCCCAGACAACGAAGTGGTAAAAGGTAAACAAAGCCTGGTAACATGGCAGGGACAAAGAACCTACAGTCCTTATACTGAGGATGAACGGTTGCTCTCATCATCTGGAGAAGCAGAGGCTGTGGACGCACAGGAATTTGCTCCAGGCTCCTCTCTAAACTTTAAAGGAGGTGTCCAAGGTACTGAAGCTGTTTAGCAGAAACTGGGTTCATCTACTTGGATAACTCACATATAAAGTTCAGGTTGAAATCTAGGAGAGATCCATTATCTCCCCATGCACCTCTGCAGTTCAAGGAGGAGGAGGAGGAGGAGGGCTAGGCAAAAGCTGATCAGAATTGCATTCCTACAATACCTAGAAGGCCACTGAGAACCCTTCTGTTCATTTACACCACTTGAGCAAACTTTTGGCATTCAAGAAGAAGAAGAAGAAGAAGAAGAAGAAGAAGACCTCCCCAGTCCAGTTAGCTGAGATGCTTTCAACCTGGGGATGGGCTCCAGATGCAGCTGGACCACTGCTCCCGCCACCTCTGACCAACAGTCCTGCTGCCAGTGGCAAATAGGAGATGGAATCCAAATAATGCCAGATTAATGCACATGCTAACTCAGCTACAGCTCAGCAGTGTTGTGGACCACCACTCCGAGAATTCCAAGCCTAGATTGCCAATGGCAAGAGCTGTGGGAGTTGTGGCTCTAAACATCTGGTGTGCAAAAGGTTCACCATCACTGGCTTAGGCCAATGATGGTGAACCTTTTAGACACCGAGTGCCAAAACTGTGATTCAAAACCCACTTATTTTTCGCAAAGTGCCAGTATGGCAATTTAACCTGAATACAGTGGTACACCGGGTTACAAATGCTTCGGGTGCTACTCTTTGGGAAACTCAAAAGCCTGCTCTTTGATCTTTGTTTTCCCAAAGGGTAGCATGGGGTGCTACCCTTCGGGAAAGCAAGGATGGAAGAGCAGGCTTTTGAACTTCCCGCTCTTTGATCCTCACTTTCCCGAACAGTAGCACCCCATGCTATCCTTTGGGAAAACAAAGATCGAAGAGCAGGCTTTTGAACTTCCTGCGGCCACAGCGAGGATGCTGCGGCCCTGGAAAATTCAAAAACCTGCTCTTTGATCCTCACTTTCCCGAAGACTAGCACCCCATCCACCTCTCAGCCCTGGGCACAGAGGCAGATGGGGTGCTACACCATTGGGAAAGCCAGGAGGAGTGGCAGTGGCTTTTGGGCTCCTTCGAATCATAGCCCAGTTTACTCTCCAGCCACGCCGCTCTGGTCATCCCAAAAGCGGCACGGCTGCAGAGTAAACTTGCGCTACGAACAGAGCCCACAAGCCTCTGCCTCTTCTTTGCCCGGCTCTCTGCACGAAGCACAGTGGCGTGCTCTGAGCGGAAAGGGAAATGCTGTGGCTGTGAAGGGGCGATGTCGGGTGCCCACAGAAAGGGCTCTGCATGCCACCTTTGGCACCTTTGCCATAGATTCGCCAACACTGGCTTAGGGTCTCAACTTACAAAGGGCTTCCAAATACAGTGGTACCTTGTACAAAGGAATTAATTCGTTCCAAATGAAATTATGTTAAGCAAATTTTCCTTTATACAAATTCCCATAGGGATGCATTGAAAACAGAGTGATCCCATTTTTATGTTGTACGGATTCTCCCCATAGGCGATTATGTTAAGCAGATTTCCCCTATCTCTGGAATTGTTTATGTTGTACAGATTTGATGTTATACAAGCTGTTGGTTATACAAGGGTCCACTGAACAGAATAAAAGAAATCTGACAAAATACTACAACTAGGGTGGGGGCTGGTGTGTGTGTGTGTGTTGTGCCGCCTTGACTTGAAACGGCTTAGGGCTTCCGCATGTCTTAATCCAGGCACGACGCCAACACCATCTGGAGGGTGCTTGGTTCCTCATTCAGACTTTTAAGCAGAGCTGCTTTTAGACTGGGCCCAGGAACGCATTCTGGCCATCCCAATGAACCCACACCAACAGCCCATTATCCCCAGCCAGTTGAACCAAGAATGGGGCAATCTCAGCTTTCCAGATCTTTTTCCAGCCCAGCCCCATCATCATCTTCTTCTTCATCATCTTAGACCCACAGAACCTCTGGATCCACGGCCAGATGCCTTAACCACTGAGCTATCCATCTCTCACTACAAATGAGTGGTGATTTAGAGACATAAGAACATAAGAACATAAGAACATAAGAAGAGCCATGCTGGATCAGGCCAAAGGCCCATCTAGTCCAGCTTCCTGTATCTCACAGTGGCCCCACCAGATGCCTCTGGGAGCCCAAGAGACTAGATCTCTGTCTCCTGATACCACTCCCCTGCATTTGGTCCTTGAAGTACCCTGGTTTTAAGCCTGGAGATTGCACATCTCCATCATGGTTTGTAAGTACCTGTGACTGACTTTTCCTCCAGGAATCTGTCCAATCCCCTTTTGAAGACATCCAGGCCAGATGCCATCACCACATCCTGTGGCAGGGAGTTCCACAGACTAACAATGCGTTGGGTGAAAAAAATATTTTCTTTTGTCTGTTCTTACTCTCCCAGCCCTCAATTTGAAGGGATGTCCCCTAGTTCTGGTATTTTGTGAGAGGGAGAAGAGCTTCCCTCTATCCACTTGACTCATGCCCTGCATTATTTTGTAGGTCTCAATCATATCCCCCCTCAGGCGCCTTTTTTTTCCAGACTAAAGAGTCCCAGATGTTTTAGCCTTTCCTCATAAGGGAGGTGCCCCAGCCCAGTAATCATTTTAGTCGCTCTCTTCTGCACCTTTTCCAGACCCAGGTTGCCCATCCCTCCTCGCCTTCGGAATATGTCCCACCTTTCACTCCCATCATCCCAGAGGCTATCCCAAGCCATGCAGATGGAAGCCGTATAAGCCATAGGCATCTGAAGGGAGAACCTTGCTCATCCCGGGACCTTCAGATTTGCAATTACAAATCCATCATCCCTCACCACTGCCTGGTCTGACTAAGGCAGGAGAGTTTATTTCAGTTTATTATTTTAATTTGAAATATTTTTACCCTGTCATTTTCCTTTAAAAGGAGCCAAGGTGACTTACATTGTTAAAAGTCAGCATGTAAGATAACAACCGCGAGTGTACAAATGCTAGGAAGGATCAAACAAATACTACACTGAAAAGCAATACTAAGTAAGCAGCGCTAAAAACACATTCAAACCAGCAAGGTACAACAATCCATTTTAAAAAAATCTTCTTGAACAGCCAGTCACTAAGGGAATGCTTGTCTGACAAGAACAGCCTCTGCCTGCTTGCAGAAAGATGGCAAAGATGGGACCAGTCTGGCCTCCAGTGGGAGGGAGTTCCAAAGTCTGGAAACAGCAAAAGAGAAGGCCCTCTCCTGTATTCTCAGTAAACACAACTGTGAAGGTGGTGATACGGAGAGAAAGGCCTCTCCAGATGATCTTAACACTCACTGCTGGCCAAAGACATCTAGAGCAGTGGTTCTCAACCTGTTTGTCCCCAGATGTTCCTGGACTGCAACTCCCAGAAATCCTGGCCAGCTCAGCTAGTGATGAAGACTTGTGGGAGTTACAGTCCAGGAACACTGATCTAGAGCATCAAAGCGGGCTACTCTTGGCTCGCCTGACCAATTCTGGACTGCAACTGCCATCAGCCCCAACCCTGGCTCCCTTGGCTCGGGATGATGGAAGCTGTACACCAAAGACACGTGGAAGGTCACAGCTGCCTCCCCCAACTCTCAGAGGAGAGAATCAGAACGACATTGCCTGGACAGATGCTCACCACTTCCAACATGAAGTATTGCTCATGGTTATTTGTCTCTCTTAAATTTAATTTTAAAAAGCATGAGAGAGAGAGAGATGCTTATAGATGGAGGAGAGAAAAAGTAGAATCTGTCTTGGAGGAATGCTTTGGGAGGGAAAGCCTTTCTCTCCAACTGTGGTCTATCAGTCAGTGGGTTGCTCTCTCTCTCTCTCTCTCAGTCTCTCTCTCTCAATCTCTCTCTCTCTCAATCTCTGTGTCTCCCCCACCTTCAGATGAGCCATAGACCAGCTAACACCAATGAGGCTTAGCAAGCCTCCATTTGTTTATCTAGAAGGAGACACAGCTGCTGAAGCATTGCACTTCTATCAAAACTATGAGCTGCTCCATGTTTGGACAACTTGCCTACCTAATTTAGGGGGATATGCCTGGAAAAAAAGGGAAAGTCGAACATCGGCAGTCAGGTTCCAGCTGCAGCTTAACACACCCACCCATGCACACTCGCTCACACACCTCCCTCCCTAGATCTGCCCTCCGCTGATTGCCATGACAAGGGCTGGAAGAGATGGGAAGAGACCCGCGGGCAGGATTTACCTGGCGAATCAGTCTGCTGTTACTGCAAGAAGCCATGCAGGCAGGCGAGGCACCTGAGGGCGGGTGCTGCAGGAAATTCTGCTGCCTGAAACGCAGCCGAGAAGGGTGCCCCCATCCATCACGTCAGGGTGGCGAACAGCCCTCTTGACTTACAAAGCAGGAGAGCCAGCAAACAACTCCTCCCCCTCCCTCCCTGGTGCTGAAAACACAACAAGAGCAACAAACTCAGACATTCACTGCTTGCTGGCTTTTTTTGTGCCACTCTAAAATTGCCGCCTGAGGCTCTGTTCACTCTATGGCAGTGGTGGCGAACCTTCGGCACTCCAGATGTTTTGGACCACAACTCCCAGAATCCCAAGCCTAGGTGGCTAGTGACAAAGGATTGTGGGAGTTGTGGTCCAAAACATCTGGAGTGCCGAAGGTTCGCCACCCCTGCTCTATGGAGCGGTGTAGCTCGCCCAAGCTTCTGGAGTGAGAACACACGCCCTGTGACCTCTCTGCGTGGAGACACCGGGGAATCCTGCCTGTCTACCCACCTCCCCCAGTGGTTCCAATCCTGCAGAAAACCCACTGCAGAAAACTGTTCTTCACAGGGGGTTGGCAGGGCAAAGAACAACTCCCCCATGTCCTTAAGTGGTGCACAGTACTTGACACTCTTTAGAAGAAGATGTATCAAGGATGGAGCATGGAAAACTTTTATATTGCAACTCCCGTGGAAGATGGAGATACTGAGAGTTGTAGACAATCATCTTCCCCCCCCCAAAAAAAAATGCCAACAAAAATTCTTTGAAAGGGTTGTATGATGGGACACAATAGGCGTCTAAACCCACCCCTCCTCTCCACTGAGGCTGCCAAACTTCCCTTGCAGAACTTCACTCCTTAATCTTACTCAGAGCTGACAGAACGCAGACTTCTATTTATGATATATATATAAAACCTTCCCAAAACACTTTTTATTCCAAAAGCCCCAAAGCGGCTCACAGCAGGGCGTAGTAAAAACCCACAAAATGCAATGAAATCAAGCAATGGAACCATAAAAGTGCACTATAACAATAAAATATTTCATTAAAAATCACTAAAGGTAACTGATTAGCTTGACAACCGGAGAAAGGCAGGCTTTGGCTGGGACCAAGAACAGCTGGCATGATGCAGAATAATGCTGCACCTTCTCTTTCTCCCGAAGAAACTGGAACAGTACCCAGCAGAATGATCTCATTTGGTCCTCAGAGTAACCACTGGAGGTCGAGGTTAGACCCTGAGTCAGGGACCCGAGAGCCAAGGTGGCTTCGGAAGCCTCCCTCTCCCCATCAAAGCCCAAGGCTGTAACCCTTAGGCAGCACTGTGCAATACGCAGCCACCCACAGGCGCTTGGAATGAGCCTGGATGGTCGTCTGGGAAAATCCCAAGAGAGCCGTGATCCTTGGTAGGAACTGAGCTGCGCTGAAACCCACGGCTGTCTATCAAACACGAGAGATTCCAGCCAGCCTGCTCTCTCTGCTGGCCACTTCCAGATGGCTCCGAGAGAACACTCTTGGCACTTTATTAAGGAGAGCGCCACATTTCCATCCACAAAACATTCTGCTGGGAAACTTTTAGCCCCAGTTAAGGTTCCCCTTCTTGTAACTCTCAGGAGGTACCGGAAAAGGATGCAAGTCAGTGCCATCTAGTCTGGCGACAGGCCTTAACACAGAAAATTATGAAACTGCAACATGCAGTATTTAACCCAACAGAGACCCGTCAGAGCATTAAAGGCGTAATAAGCAGCTTAAAGTTGCTCTCTCTCTCCCCCCCCCTCCAACGTCTTTTATTCACACAGGATCTGAGCAGGATCAGGCCCACTGCCCATTGATCAGAGGGGCTGAGAACCTCCCATGCACCCTTCCCTTGCTCCCCTCTCCTTGCACAGGGGCCAAACAGAGGCAAATAAGATTTTCCTCAGAACACTGTATTTTCCCCAAGGTATACCGTATCTGACACATAGCTTCCAAGCTTTTTCCCCCACTTTAAAGGAAAGGAAGATAACAATATCAATGCACATTAAGGAGAACCAAGACTTGTTTACACTGCACCATTAACTACGCCCGATCCCGCCAAAGTTAATAAGGACTGATCAGATGCACACATTTCTAGGGGTGTATGAACCCCGTGCTCTAAAATCCTTTCCATTTAATAATACAGGACATAAAACTTAACTTTACACAATCCACCGCCTCCTGTTTTCACAGGGCTGTGTCAACTCAGTATTTTGTAAAAATGGCATAGTGTCTTAAAGCAAAACTGGAATGGATGCTACCCCTCTGCAACAACACCCGACCACCTAATGTCCCTTAAATGTGCTGGTGCCAATGATGGTTCCTTACTGAGTGGCAAGGAATGAGCTTTTCACATGCTCAATGGTGCCTAAATTCAGTTTTACAGCCCTCTCCTTCCTAAACCTTGGTTTGGCACTGAGCCAGCCCTCTCTCAAATGTTAAAAAATTAAACATGAGGAGGGAAACGCAGCAACAAAGAAGCACCCCCAAACACTGTCATCTTGATTTCCAGATGATGAATTACTAATCCGGTGCAAGCCAGAGATCCAGGCTAAAAAGAGGCGGAAAGGCAGAAAACACCATCCAGGGTGATACAGTGCCGTGGCTCAACCTGTCGTTTCTACGGCTGGTGGCTTCATTTTACTGGGATGACTTGGAGAAATTGTTCATGCGTTGGCTACATGGATCAGACTGGGTTAAAGCTTTTTCATCATGAGCTGGCCCCGGATGGAACATATTGACTCCCGAATGGCCTGGGAAAACAGATTCACAAGCCCCAGAAAGTCGGGTGCCTTCCAACCCACCCGTAAAAGGCAGCTTGCTGGTGCTTTTAACCTCTTCCTCTCCATCTGCAGCTGAAACAAAGCTTGAAGCAGCAGACCCAATGGTGCAAATCCTCTGGATATCACAATCTCTCCCTCTCCTGCAGCTTTGACCTTCTCTGAGCACACACACACACACACACACACACACACAGCATGCAATCTGTAAACTCCTTGGGGCAGAACCCTCCCCCCCCCCATTCTTACGTTTTTTTTCTCACCCTGACGATCAACTCTTCACACACCAGAAGAAAAGATCAGATTGGATTTTTCAAGAAGGGAGCCAAGAGGAAAAGTGGACACGAACCAAAACTGCAGGATGGGGCCAATTCCGACTATCCCCATTGGCCGTCTTCACTCCCTTGCCAGCAGCCTCCTTCCTTGCCTGCATCACTCACTTGCCTGCATAAGACTGTTCCACTAGATAATGCCCACACGCTGACTTCTCCCTCCCCAGACACATCTTTCTGCTTCTGGGCACCTTCTCCACCAGCACACAACGGGGCACGAGCGGCAACTCTCCCTCCAAGGCTGGGAAGGACAATGGCTGAGCCCTCAGGGAGTGCTAGATAAATGATGTAATTCTAATGCTGCTACCAATGAGGTGGGTCAACGAGCCAGCACTGGTGCCAGCTAACTCCTGCCCTCCCGAACCTCCTAAACCCCAAACCATGAACGCAAAAGACCTCTCGGTACTCATGTTGTAGCCAAACCCACCAACCCCTGCCAACGGTGGGATGGCATCACCCACTTCAACCGTGACCGTCTAAGAACACCAAGCGTTTCGTTGTAAGGGTGAATTTCACTTTGCACAGAAAGTCCCTGGATATCACTATGGGGGACTGCTTTTAAGATGTGGAGTCCCATTGAGCTCAGCTTTGTTGACACACTGCAGCAGTCCGGCATTCCAGGCAGCAGCTTCTCCAGACCTTACCCGGAGAGATGCCAGATATTAAGGCGGCAAATGCCGATGCTCTACCACTGATGTGCCACCTGTCTCTCCAATGCCACCCATCCCACCGATGCAAAAAGAACTATGACAGCCTCTATACTATCGGCACTTTAGTTTTCAATGTCAAGGGAAAAGAGGGGGCCGGATACTTGCCTACCAACCCTCCCCTTCCCGGCTGGGAAACCTTTCTCTCTCAACTCCCATCAGTGGAGAGAAGGATGCAGTCTGTACATGCCCAGGAGCCCTTTCAAGCTCTCCTTCCCCAAAGATGTTTCCAGAGCTGAATCTTGGCACTTAAGAGACATCAACCTGATTTTTATTTTTCGTTCCACTCATCCAAGAGAGGTCACAGTTGTGGAACCCAAACCATTTCCCCCCACCACCACCACATTAGCTGGAGGGGATGAAAGTAACAGGAGGGAAGAGGGAGGGCAAATTGAACACAGGGAGAACCCGTCTTCCCTTCCGCCTTACTGCAAAGTTCATCAACTGCATGTTGGAAAAGATGGGGCAAGCCACCAAGATCTAGGAGAGGGAGGGGGAAGCTCACATTTTAACATCTTGCTCCCTCCTCCAGTGGCCCTTCCGTGCCAGCCAAAAGGGGTGGGTGGGTGTGACAGCACCAGCTCGGGCGGAGGGGGGCTGAGGCTTCCTTGCCACCTGCTTCTCCGCCTGTTTGTGTGTGTGTGTGTGTTCCTATGTGTGTTTTAGGGGAGGGAATCTACCAGCAGATAGAGCAACCCAGGCAAAGACCCATAGAGAGGAAAAACTCCCAGGATCCTGATTTCAAATGGGGGGGGGTGAGGCTTCCTTGCCACCTGCTTCTCCGCCTGTGGGGGGGGGGGGGCAAGTCTTGTGTGTGTGTGTGTG
>JAHTLZ010000161.1:3151622-3174770 GCA_023846285.1 Phrynocephalus versicolor | reverse complement strand
TATTTATTTATTTATTTAGTTAGTTAGTTAGTTAGTTAGTTATTTATGAGTCGTTTTACCCCGCCTTTCTCCTTGGAACAAGGGCCCAAGGCAGCTTACAGTGGTGAGGGATAATATACAGTCCAGTACCGTTAAGACATGTTCAAGGATTTGAGAACAAGGAATTGAGGGACATCTTACAGCATTAAAAGACAACATTACATTAAAGATACAAGAGAACGTGAGCAGTTAAAAGGGGAGCAAAATTCCATGTAAAAGTTATGAGTGATGGAAACTAACATTGAAAGCATAGTGTCAGTGTAAACCCATAAGGTGATAATTAGTTATAAACACAAAATCTATGTGATCCTGTAGATTCAAATAAAAGACACATAGTAGGTAGTCCATCATTATGCATTATGCATTAATATAATGACTGTATCCCCCAAATGGCATGTGAGTGAAGTCAAAGTAGTCACAAATATTTAACCATATAGCTATCATATCCCCTCTCAGCCTTCTTTTAGCCTTTCAAAAAGAAGGCTGAGAGGGGATAGGATAGCTATGTTTACATATTTGCAAGGATGTCATAATGAAGAGGGAACAGATTTGTTTTCCATGGCTTCAGAGACTAGGACTCGGGGCAATGGTTTCAAACTATAGGAAAAGAGATTCCATTTGAACATTAGGAAGAACTTCATGATGGTTAGAGCTGTTCGGCAGTGGAAGATGCTGTCCCAAAGGAGGGTGGTGGACTCTCCTTCTTTGGAGGTTTTTAAGCAGAGGCTGGATGGCCATATGTTGGAAATACTGTAATGGGGTTCCTGCATGGCAGGGGGTTGGACTGGATGGCCCTTGAGGTCTCTTCCAACTCTATGATTCTATGATTGTAAGTGTATGTGTATATATCGATATACTCTGGTTCAGTAAACATGGAAGAATCTGTTTGAGTTACATTCCTCCCATGACAGGAGGCCTGTCTGTTAAAGGTTCAGCCAGATTCTAGTGAAATTGTCACCAGCCCTATCAAAGTTACTTCCCACCCCACACCCCCAGCACTGCTCTGTTGACACAGGCCTGGCATCCCCCCACCTTCAGAAAGGGAGATTTTGGATGAATAGACAAACATCCATAACCCTTCAGACAACCTATTCTGCATCTGACGGCTTTTGTCAGGTGGCAGGTGGCGAGACTGCCTCCCCCGGAACCCCGTTCGTTCATGCTTTAAAGAGATCGTACAGCACAAGAGGAGGGGAGAGAGCTGTCAACGGCTTGTTCCTGATGATGCACCAGGGACCATTCCTTTTCTCTTTCCCTTTTTCTTGGTTTTCATAACCTTTCTTTTCAGAGGCTCAACTGCCCATAATTGCTGGAGGGGGGCAGAAAAACCAACTAAAAAGCAATCTGAATTACAAAGAAGGGGAGAGAGAGAGAGATGTCTTAATCATTTCCATGCGCTCGCCTTGTGCGCTCAAATTCTCAACATTTTACAGGTCCATAAAGCAGCCTGGCATTTCAGGTTGATAAAAGCCAGATTTACTGGTTAAATGAATCCTCCAGGGCCTCCCCTTTTCCAAACTAAAAGACAATCCAGAATAAACTTGACCGAGATGGGAAAGTTAGAACCGGCTTCAAAAACCTACCTTGTGGTGCCACCTACAGGAGGCAACAAAAAAATTAGTGTCTGAGGAAAATGTTAATTTCAGAAGACCCAAGATTTGTCGGAAGGGTTGTCTCTTGTGTCACCCTTGTCTTTACTTCTGTTGCAGTGCCTGGGCATTTCAGATGACCCACCCATTCCAAGCAGGGGATGCTACGGCCTTCCTCTTATCCATAGCACGCCTATTAGTATTCTTAATGTAGGGGCTGAGAGCGGGTCCTTTTATACCAAAACGAATAGCTGCATAATCAGTGGAGGCCTTGGAAACAAAAGGACAAACAATCTGGGAACAGTCTTGGATGACAGTTCAAATCTCAGTCTTCTGATTCTTTGACCACAGTCTCCATTTGGATTGATGGTTGAACCGAGGTGTTAAAAATCTTTTAACGATTTCCAGTTCTCCACCGTATCTCCAGGTGAGGAGCATTGAGATATCTGTAGGCGCAGGCCTGACAAGCAGGAATTCCCACATTGGAGAATGATGGAGCTTGTAGTTGAAAAAATCTAAAAATGACCTGCCAATCCCAAGCATGAGGTGTGCGACAAAACAGCTCCTCCTATATTGGACGGGAAAGAGTAATAGGCAGTTAATTCATGTCCGTTTTGTCTCTGTTAGTGTTGCACTTAGGAGCGGGGCGGGGGAATGTTACTTCACGCCCGTTGTGCAACTACTGAAATTTGTCTTGACCATGCCCCCGGAATGGGTGCTAAGCGCAACAATCCTGTACCTGGTGCTGGGGTAGGGTTTTCCCTTGTCACTCTTTGTTCCCGCTTTCTGTTCCGAGACAAGACACCGTGTAGTAACGACTGTCACGCAACAAAATGTTCATTTCTCTCAGAAAACTGTGTCCTTTTTTTTTATTATTTTGACCTTTCAGAAGTGAAATATCTAAATAGAATTCTTTAAGCCCCTCCAAAAAAGGAAAAAGGAACCTAGACAAATTCAGTGTTTGTCATGGTACAAAGCTGTGAGGTAACACTTGTCACGAGACAAGTTATCACGACCATGGGAACACTCAAACAGGGACAAAACCACGTGATTGTGACCAACGCTGTCACGGTACAAAACTAGTCACTGAACAAAGAGGGACGTGACGCAACCGCATAGCGTTCTAGAAGGAGAAACATGTCATATTGGAAGACCAATAAGAAAGCAAGAAAGAGGAGAAAGAGTCAGAGCATCCCTGGTTTACCCAAAGGGCCAAATTTTACCTCAGGCACAGCATCAGTATTTAGAACTTCCAAAAGCCATGCAACCACTTTTTTATTCATGAAAAGCACGTGCATGCTTCTTTGGGTGGAAGCGGCCACATTAAAAGATTCTGCTGAATTCTTATTGCTCTGCTTCAAAACCACAGAGCTGGAAGAAAACAGAGCAGAAGGACAGCCAATAACACCAGTATTATCACAACACCTGATTTTAAGTGTCATCTTACCAATGGTGCCCAGGCGTGAGGTGATCTTAGCACAAGATGCCTTAATATATATATATATATATATTTATTATTGCGGTGGCATCTTTGCAAACCCACCTTAAGTCAAAAGGTGGTAATTTAATTTCTCTTGAGTGCTAAATTGCCACAAAGGAATTACTAGGAGGGTGATGATCGTGATGAGGATAATGACTGTGGTTCACTGATGAGTCTTGGGTGAGCAGTGTTATGACCTCCCTGATTAGACCCTGTCACTGCTTGCCAAAAAGTCTCCAGCCAGGTGTGTCAGATTCATAGATTGACTGCCTCATCTTATATGACCCTGCTTTGAATATCCCTCAACCTGTTGAGCTGCGGCTCACCTCACAGCTAACAGGAGGACACCTGCAAAAGCTCGAGCCAGACAAGACAGCACGTCATTTTAAGCAGCACTCCTTGAAGAAGCAAAAGACCTCTGTTTGTGAAGATCCTCAGTCATCCAGGTGAGTTTATCTGGAAGATGAGTCGTGGTGGCAACTGGACTTCTTTTCTTGACAGAGTGAAAAGTTTCACGGCTCATCCAAACAGCTTGGAGGAAAGCTAGTCCTCCATTTTATAGTTCACTTTGACCTCATTTCACCCTGGTCTGAAATAGGTTCATAAGATGAACAATGGCCTGAATAGGATCGTTAGGCGGGCAATAGGCTTATTGGGTGAACAATGGCCCACCTTTACAACCTTCGCAATACCCATAAAGTATGAGTCATTAGCTATGGCCTTGGTGGTGAAGGCATGAAGATTTTTTTATTTGTCTGGGAATTGTTGAAATCACTGCCTGATAAGTGGAAGATAGACTGTGTCTGAGCCCCCTGCCCCCACATCTATTGAGAGAGTGGTTTTCTATACTCACATGTATGGCTTCCCTGACCCCTCTCTCAAACCACCTATCATTTGTCTAATATTTGTACATCCTCATCTTTGAATGAGTGCCCCTTGTCCTTCAAGTGGAGGTGTACTGCTGAGTCTGGTCCTGAGCTGTTATTCCTCCTATGTTGGGCCATCCTTCTTTTTAATGGCTGTTTAGTTTCTCCAATGTAGAGGTCTGCGTCCACCAGAATTGCACTTATTTAATGCATTCAGAGTTTGGGGAGGAGAGTTTGGCCTTCCATCATCCTCCAAGGGGGCTGGCTGGGACCTTAAGGGGCTTGCAATCTGAACACATGGGGTCAATACACCCTGCCCTTATTAGCTATCTGCTGGGACTAGAAAGTACAGTGGTACCTTGTATAAAGGAATTACCATAATTCGTTCCAAATGAAAATTCTGTTAAGCAAATTTTCCTTTGTACAAATTTCCGATAGGAACGCACTGAAAATTTATTCATCCCTAATCGCAACCGTTTTTCTGCTGTATGGATTCGCCCCATGGATGATTCTGTTCAGTGATTTCCCCCCTATCTCTGGAATTTTTTTCCTTTAAGCAGATTTTCTCTTAAGCAAACCGCTTGTTATACGAGGGTCCACAGTACTTGACAGCTGACCACAGGATGAGGAGGAGGATTGCTTCCTCTCAGTGAGCTTCTTCACACGGGATGAGCTGCTACCCCGATTGTCTTGTTTTTATGCTGATGGCAGCTGCCATTCATTTTCGTATTTACTAGGGTTCCTTCTGTTTCATTCCTTGATGAATGTGCTTCATTTTACTGCTGCTCTCGGCTGCTTTGTGTGGGAGCACTTCTAGTGCAGAAGGAGCGCGTTAATTTCACTGCAAGTTTAGTTCCAGCATTTTCCCATCTATTTATTTATTATTTATTTATTTTTGTACTTAATAGGGAACTCTGGGCGGTGTACATCAACAAAGTGACTACTCAACAATAAACCCCGATACATAAACAAACACATGAAATCATAAAGAATGCAAGCATGGTAAAATACACACTAATATGAGACTACAATACCAAAAGAGGCCAAAAAACCAAAATAGACCTCACACCACCCATCTAGGGTAAGATCCGGCAAGGGTGGGGTGGGGAATCACAGTGTGCTCAGAGGTCCCCAAAGCATCGCCTGAAGAGTCAGGTCTTTAAGGCCCTTCTAAAAGCTGACAGTGACTCAGACTGCCTAATCTCCGGAGGCAGTTTGTTCCAATGTGCCGGGCCCACCACTGAGAAGGCCCGATTCCGGGTCAAAGCCCTACGGGCCTCTCTCGGGGTAGCCACTCGGAGGAAAAGGCAGGACGAGGCTCTGGTTGGTAGGGATGAGATTGACCTCTGGGAGATCTGCTTTGCCAGTGTACAGTGTGACTGTATAGTTGTCTAAAAATTTTAGGCTAAAAACTTAGGGCCATCTTATACATGGAAGTGTAAGCCGAAGAGAGAACCACACGATTGCAAAACTGTAATTTTGGTTGGAAATGTGGGGGTAATCTTATAGATGGAAAGATATGATAACTCTTACTTACTCTCAGTGAAAGGTATTTCACCTTGGAGCTCAGTGGTGCTAAACACTGTGCTGTTCATTAATTTATAATATTTTAATCCCACCTTTCTCATTTAAAAGGACTCAAGGCCTTTCCACCATTAGACAGGCAAGAGCTAAAAAACTCCAGTAAATATATAATTATTTCAAAAACATGAAATATATATTAGGTTTAAAACTGGAAATTAAATCCATCCTAAAAACATATTTAAAAGTAACAAAGCATGCCTCATGCCCCATGCAATGTATGACTGAGATGTACAAAATAATGCAGGGCATGAGTAGAGTGGATAGGGGGACACTCTTCTCCCTCTCACAAAATACCAGAACCAAGGGACATCCACTCAATTTGAGGGTTGGGAGAGTGAGAACAGACAAAATATTTTTTTTTTACCCAGCATGTTGTTAATCTATGAAACTCCATGCCACAAGATGTGGTCATGGCATCTAGCCTGGATGCCTTCAAAAGGGGATTGGACAGATTCCTGGAGGAAAAGTCCATCACAGGTTACAAACCATGATGGAGATATGTCATCTCCAGGCTTAAAACCGGGGTACTTCAAGGGCCAGATGCAGAGCAGTGGTATGAAGAGACAGATATCTAATCTCATGTGCTCCAAGAGGCATTTGGTGGGGCCCCTGTGAGATAGATGAAGCTGGACTAGATGGGCCTTTGGCCTGATCCAGCACGCCTCTTTGTATGTTCTTATATTCTTATGTTCTTAATGTAGGTCGTATTGCAGTGGTGTCCAAACTTCAGCCCTCCAGATGTTTTGGACTACAGCTCCCAGAATTCCAAGCCTAGATTGCCAATGACAAAGGACTGTGGGAGTTGTGGTCCAAAACATCTGGAGGGCCAAAATTTGGACATCACTGTCCTATTGTATTTGATGGGGTTAATCGCTAGTATGTGTCCCTCATAAGACAATGTTTTTTTCAGATGAATGGCTGAGTTCAGCAGATCTTAGCTTCCAAGTAAGCGTGTTGCAGAATGTCTTTGAAGATTCTCAGTCATCCAAGTGAGTTTATCTGGAAGTTGAGTCACGGCAACTGGACTTCTTTTCTTCAGAGATGGAAACGTTGTGCTGTTCATCCAAGCAGCTTTGTCAGTCTACGAAAAGTTAGTGGTGTGTCCTCCATTTTATAATTCACCTTGATTTCACACACCCCTGGTTGGAATAGGCTCCTAAGTTGAACAAAGACCTGAATGGGCTCGTTAGGTGGACAACAGCTTGAATAGCTTTGTAGATGTTGCAGAATGCAGCCCTAGAGAACAAATTTTCTCTGTTTAATTAAACATATGGATTGTTAACCTCCATAGGACTTACTGCCATGTAAGCATACATAGATGGCCACATTATTTGGGAAACTTTAAAATCTGGGTGACATTCAAATATTAGACAACATGGGAATATTTTGAAAAGAGGACTTCAGGCCGGGATCATAGAGTTGGAAGAGACCTCAAAGGCCATCCAGTCCAAACTCCTGCCATGCAGGAACCCCCATCACAGGACTCTCAAGAGATGGCCATGCAGCCTCTGCTTAAAAACCTCCATAGAAGAAGACTCCACCACCCTCTGTCATTCTGTTGATGCAACCAAGAATTGCATTGGCTTTCTTGGCTGCCACATCACACTGCTGGCTCATGTTCAATTTGTGGTCCACCCAGACTCCCAGATCCCTTTCACAGGTACTATTTTCCAGCCAGGTGTCTCCCATCCTATATTTGTGCAATTCATTCTTTTTACCTACTTGCACCACCCTACATTTCCCTCTGTTGAACCCCATTCCATTAGCCTTGGCCCAGGACTCTAATCTGTCAAGGTCCTTTTGGATTTTCATCCTATCCTCTAGGGAATTAGCACATGACCGGTTGGTTGTAGGTCTCCATTGTTCTTCTGCAGCCCTGCGATCGGAGATGGAGCAAGTTTCATTTTAGACCAGTGACTTCCCAGCCTCGGTTCCCCAGATGTTCTTGCACTACAACTCCCACAAACCATAACCAGCACAGCTAGTGGTGAAGCTTTCTGGGAGTTTAAGTGCAAGGACCCAAGGTTGGGATGTCCTGCTTAAGACAACAATGCTCATTATCCCCCCCCCCACCAGCATCACTGGAGTTGAAGTGAAGTTCAACTTTTGCCCATGGGATTCAGAGAAATGACTTGGCAGTCATCTCAGGCAGCAAAATATTTTGGGAGGCTACTGGTCATTAATTTGGCTTGCCTGTGGCAAAAGGAAAGGCATGGAGCCCTCCAGAAAGAACCCACCTCCTACCTTTTCAGAGAAGCTTTCTTGTCGTTTCATTTCTTTGCTGGTGGACATTTCCTTCCTTCCTTCCTTAGAGCTAAAGATCAGTAAGCAAAACAACAGATAATCTTAGAATGGAATGGAATGGAATGGAATAGAATAGAATAGAATAGAATAGAATAGAGTTTTATTGTCATTATGCATATGCAAGATATGCCTTGTTGCTTTGAGTGCTGTTCCACTACGCACTCAAAGCAACAAGGCACCATGCAAAACGCATAAAACACATAAAACACCATACAAGATATTAAAAACTCTTAAAAGCACTTACAAAATTTAAAACACTACTTGAAAACTGTTTCAGATGATGCTAAAACCAACACATTTAACGTAGATACCACTCTAGGATAAAAACTGTTCTTTAGTCTATTTGTCCTTGACCTAAGAGTCCTATATATCCTGCCAGATGGCAGCAGTTCAAAACAAAAAATCTTATGTCAAAACGAGACATACAGCGACATAAACACTACTTATGTGTTCTATATTAGGGTAAGGCTGGCTGGATAGTTCCAGTGGTTCAGTTATTGGGAGTTTGATTCTCCACCGCACCTCCAGGAAGAAAAGCCAGAAAATGCCTTTCTGCTGGGCAAGCTGCGCAGTCCCAAGCCCCACCACTAGAGATGGGCAAGACTCAAAAAAATGGTGTTTCATTTAGGGGGTCCGTTTTGGTTCGTTTTCATTTTTCGTGAATTTTTGCAAAAAAAATCGTTTTTGTTTCGTTACGTAACGAAATGAAAAAACGAAAATGAAAACGAAAAATTGCTGTTTCGTTAACATTCATTACAATTCAATGTATTTGCCGCAACGAAAACGAAACGCATGACAAAATTTCTGGTGTTTCGGTTCGTTTCGTTTAATTTTGGAGACAAAAGTCGTTTTTTGTTTTGTTACGTAACGAAACGAAAAGACGAAAATGAAAATGAAAAAATGCTCGTTTCGTGCCCATCTCTACCTACCACCACTGCAAGAAGAAGGGAACGGGAAAACACTTATCTACCTGGACAACTATTAAAAGGTTCTCGATATGTCAGAACTAGAGATGGGCACGAATTTAAAAAATGGTGTTTCGTTTGTCGTTTAGGGGGTCCGTTTTGGTTGTTTCCTTTTTTGCAAATTTTTGCAAAAAAATTGTTTTCGTTTTCGTTCGTTTCGTTACCATTTTGTTGCCATTTATTTCAATTTTTTGTGATTTTTTAAAAGCATTTAAAGTAGTTCAATGTATTGCCGTAACGAAAACGAAACGGACGACAAAATTTCTGGTGTTTCTGTTCGTTTGGTTTCATTTTAGAGACAAAATTCATTTGTCGTTTCGTTACGTAACGAAACAAATAAACAAATGGAAACAAAAATTGTTCGTTTCGTGCCCCTCTCTAGTCAGAACTGGCTCGACAACACATTTTATCACTACCACTTCCACTACTAATAGTTGGTGTAAATTTACCATATGCTCTAGCAAAATCCCTTCTGTTGTTGTCTCCATTCCCATGCTTCATAGAGAGAACAAGTCTGAAAACAGAGATGTCTGCAATCAACTGGGGCTCCCCACATGAATCAGCACCTCTGAAAAACAGGATCCCGCAAGAGATATATTTATGGATAATATAGCCAAATTGCTTGCGCCTAGCAGCTCTCTCCCTACTTTCCACCTCCCATCTTGGCTTTTTAGAGCACTGGCCTCTGACATGTTGCAGAGTTTTGAATCCTGGTAAAAATCTTCTAGTTGCCCAGCAGAAAGGCATTGATTCACAGACCAGAATAGCTTCAAGTCCCCTAAATTGGTCCACCACTTTTTTCCTCCTCAACTGGCACTTTCATTCTCAATAGCCCACTCTGAGACATCAGTCAGAGAAAGAATAAAAAAAGGTTTCATTACTCATAGATCAACAGATCAAAACAAAAGTAAACTAATGAATGGCGTACAGACTTTCAGGAGCGGGTCTCAACAGACTCCTGTGCTATCAAGAGTCTGACCAATTCCAACAGATGGGGGAGAGAGGGAAGACGGGTGAGCAGAGGGACGGGCCTCTCTTTGAAACTGGAGACAGAAAGGAAGGGTTGGTTAGTGCTGGATAGATTGACAAGTCACCACAGCCCAGAAAGGTCCTACCCAGCTACACGTACTAAAGGCAGCATGCGAGGTTGCAGGAACTCCCAACACCGCCTACCTACTGGCACTTTTGTGCTGAACTAGTGGGCTCTGATGCCAGCCTTTAAAACCACCCCAGACACAAAAGCAAACTTCCTCGTCCAGCAATGCTCACTCTGATAGCGTTGAATCCCTTCCTGGGAAATTGGTGAAAAGCGTCACTAGCCATGCAGTGCCTCTAAACCTTGCCCAAGGCCGTGCCTTTCTCCTCTCTTGGTTGCCTCCTTTCCAACTGAGGAAATCTGACTGGGGGCAGAGGGGGTCAACAAACCAATCCCCTATCCCTTGGGGCCCAAATCTTTATCAATTGATCCCTCTCACGTGCATTTCCCTCCCCAAATGGGGGAAGGGAGGGGGGAGGAGGAGAATGTCCCTCTGCTTCTTTGCCTTGTATCTCATCTTTCCACCTGCCTGATTTCCATATTGTCCCCTTCGGCATTTGTCCCGAAACCATCTCCCTGCCCGGCCGCCCGACCTCTTCCCGGTTCACTCCACACATCTTTATGACTCTTTTTTTTTATCGTTCGGAGACCTGGCTGGTCCCTGGACGTCCGTTTAACCCTTCTGCCCGCTCAGCTGCCCGTGGGACGTGCTGATGGCTTCTCTTGGCATTGTTGGCCAAATGACAGCTCTCTGTGCACCAGTGATAATGTCCTGCAAATATTTGAAGAGGAGCGATTGGATTTAGGGAGGTTGAGTGGGTGACACAGGGTGACACAGTATTTAAGCCTAAATGTTTGTGTGCACCTCAAGGCTGGAGCAGGGGTATCCCAGAGAGGTTTCTACCTTGCGTTATTTTTCAGGATTAAAATGCACAAGGTTCTAGCCCTCATGGTTGCAGAAGAAAGTTGGAAAAGTTGGTAAAGATTCAGCCAGAAAGTTTGCGAAGGGCTTCCTTGGGCAGAAATGAATGCAGTCTCTTTTGACATCTCATCCACACACATACACACATACAGAGATGCTGTGACAATCTTATAGATCCAAAATTTCTGTGGCTGTTTCCCCATAAATTCTCTTCAGACCACGGAAGAAGCAAAGAATAATTTATTTTATTTTTTGAATTTAGTCTATATTTAAAAAGATCTATGACTATCAGAAGAAAATGAGGGGAAAATGGCTTGATTTGCATAATTTCAGCTAACACCAAACGTTTGAGCTGCTTTTGTTTTGAAGATGCTGTGTTTCATCTGGAATAGATGTAGTGCTGAGTGTTTACAGTCACGAAAGATGGTGGAGTCTCCTTCTTTGGAGGTTTTTAAGCAGAGGCTGGATGGCCATCTGTCGGAAATACTGTGATGGGGGTTCCTGCACGGCAGGGGGTTGGACTGGATGGCCCTTGAGGTCTCTTCCAACTCTGTGATTCTATGATTCTATGTCCGTACAACCAAGAGGAGATGGCGATTCTTGGTTGCATCAACAGAATCATAGTGTCTAGATCAAGGGAAGTGATAGTACCACTCTATTCTGCTCTGGTCAGACCCCACCTGGAGTACTGTGTCCAGTTCTGTGCGCCTCAGTTTTAAAAGGATGTTGACAACCTCGAACGGGTCCAGAGGAGGGCAACCAGGATGATTGAGGGTCTGGAGGAAATGTCTTACGAGGAGCAGCTTAGGGAGCTGGGAATGTTTAGCCTTACAAAAAGAAGACTGCGAGGGGATATGATAGCTATGTTTAACTATTTGAAAGGATGTCACATTGAAGAAGGGACTGGTTTGTTTTCCATGGCTTCAGAGACTAGGACACGGGGACATGGTTTCTAACTGCAGGAAAAGAGATTCAATTTAATCATTAGGAAGAACTTCATGACAGTTAGAGCTATTTGGCAGTGGTAGATGCTGCCACAAAGGAGGGTGGTGGAGTCTCCTTTTTAGGAGGTTTTTAAGCAGAGGCTGGATGGCCATATGTTGGAAATACTGTGATGGGGTTTCTGCATGGCAGGGGGTTGGACTGGATGGCCCTTGAGGTCTCTTCCAACTCTATGATTCTATGATTCTATGATTCTATGATTCTTCCTCCTTCAGTGCCTGAGGCCAGGGCTTCCTCCTGCATCCTCAAAGGAAAGTGGCACCAATGCAAGCAAGGAGAAGAGGCCTGGCTCCGTCTGATAATTTATTCATAGCGACTCCCTCAACCGCCTCTGCTGGACAGCAACCTTTTAATTGTCTGAACCAATCAAAGGCACAGCTTCTCAAATAATGGCTTCCTAAGCGGCTGTCAATCTGATGCCAGAGCAGCTGTCAGAGGGTGGCTTCCGATTGGCGGCCGCCATTGCTCGCTGTTGACTTTATTTCAGCTTATTAAAATTGATCCTAAACAAACTTGATGTGCCCCAAATTATCTCCCTAAGATTAATTCGAACGCAATTTGTCTCCTGCTAGATTTTTTTTGTTGCCGCTGTATTAAATCTCCCATTGCAAACAGGAGAGTGTTGGGTCATTCTAATTAATTAGATACACGCCCACCTATTTCCCCCATACTGAACCAAATTATACTGAAACAAGGATAACATCAGGAAGATAATATTCACCGACAGTGCCACAATTTGCTGCCTCGCGGGATTAAAAAAAGTAACAGTGGAGGAGAATATACAAGCAGGATAGGTATTTTTTTTAATGGTTTATTCCTTTGAGCTGCTGGTTCCGTAATTAGATGCAATACATAAATACTTCCCTGTTATCTGTTTGTCCTATAAAGAGCAGAGCAGGGAAATAGATTCACACCAGTCTCCAGAGTGATTAGTCCATATACCTACCAGTGGGGTGGATTGTGAGTCAAAATGCATATGGAACCGATGGCTGCAAGATGCAAGGGCAGCCAGGCATGCCAGGGGAACTGGCTGCCACAAGGGGCAGGAATATTTGTTTATTTTAGAATGTTTTTACCCCACCTTTCTCCTTGGAAAAGGACCCAAGGCGGCAACACCCTAGGGTGGCTTTAAAAGGATGTGAACCAGTTGAGAGGCAGCTATTGTACCATGATCTCAGAAGAAACAGGAATGATTTTTTTTCTCTCTCTTTCTGAAACACCCAGGATTCCCTCAGAGGCAGAATAGATAACAGCTGGATTCTGGATATTGGCACTCAAAAAAAAATCCCAAACTGTAGGCAAGAGGGGCTTCCTTATTCAGGGGGTTGAGAACCAGTTGCTGGGGCCAGACAGGGAGCAGAGAGTGGTGTCATCTTCCTTCCATCCATCCATCCATCTGCCCATCCATCCATCCATCGGTTTCTTGAAAGTTTCTTGTGGTTTACAGTGGAAAGTCAGAAGCTGCTTTTTGTGTGTGCTGCCTATCTGTTGGAGTTTTTGCAACCTTGCATGCTGCTTTTAGTAGGTGTCGTTGGGAGGGATCGTTCTGGGCTGAGGTGTCCGTCAGTCTAACTGGCAGTAACCAATTGTTCCTTCCCTGCCTGTGATTTCAAAGAGAATCCCACGTCCCTCCTGAGTTTGTTGAAGTCTCTTCCTGAAAGCAATTGTGCTTGTTTGTTTGATCTGTTCACAACAGCAAGTAACGGAAACAGCTTTACTCTTTCATAGTGAGGTAGTGAGACCGAGTGCCGTTTACTGAGACAAGGGGTGGTTTACGCAGGGGAACTTGAAACTTTTCTGCTCTGCGAGCGGCTGCACCTCTGCTGCACAGCTAGAGGAATTTAAGCAACATTTTGAAAACTTTTCAGCAGCATAGTGAGTACTCCACCGAGCCAGTCAACGTACAGCACTATGGAGTGCCATTTGTTCTGTAAGATTTTGGAGATATCCCCCAAGTTCTGCTCCTGAATTATAATCAAGAAAGGACCATTTCCAAGCTTAGATGAATCCATTGCTGGGAGTAAACACCAGTGAATACATTTGGACTTACCCCAGGGAAGACTCACATCAGTTACAATAATAGCGTCTCTCCATTCCAGCCCTCCCCCTGCCCCCCCAACTTCCAAAATGCATCTGATTTCTGGAAGGTTTTGTCGCATCGTTTACAGCTTACAAAAGAGATCACCAACATCCCCTCTCCTCGTCTTCAGATTGCCAGTTTCCGTGGTAAATTGAAACAATTATCTTCTCCATTCCTTCGCCTTCCCTGGGTGCGTTATGGCTCCGTAATGAACATTGGGCGAAATAGTGCATTTATGTAGCATCAAATCCAAACAACCGGTTTGGAATTTATGCCCTCCAAATGTATGCTCTCACGCAGGGCTTTTCCCCCCTTTCCTGTGGGCCAAGAAGTAGTCAATTAGAAAACCAATAAAACCCGAGGCAGGCGAGACCAAGGGAACCCAGAAAAATTGTGGATGCTTAGAAATGCATCTGTATCCATAGCAATGCGGGCTCTCTTTTTGGCTAACTCCATCTGTTCCCTGTCAGGTGCATTAGAACTGCTCAGGGCCATTCAGCGGCTTATGCATTGGGCTGCAGACCCAGAGTTTGGGAGTTCAGGGCACCTCCAGAAGAAAGCAACAATCAGCCACTTCTGAGTTGTCTCCACCTGAAAATCCCCCCCCCCTCCAACGTGTCACCATAAGTCAGAATTGGCTTGGAAGCACAGGATCTGGCTGTGGAGACAACGTTTGGGAGTTCATAAGAACATAAGAAGAGCCATGCTGGATCAGGCCAAAGGCTCATCTAGTCCAGCTTCCTGGATCTCAGAGTGGCCCCACCAGATGCGTCTGGGAGCGCATGAGACTAGATCTCTGTCTCCTGCAACCACCCCCCTGCATCTGACCCTTGAAGTATTCTGGTTTTAAGCCTGGATATGACACACATCTCCATCATGGTTTGTAACCTGTGATGGACTTCTCCTCCAGGAATCTGTCCAATCCCCTTTTGAAGGCATCCAGGCCAGATGCCATCACCACCTCCTTGTGGCAGGGAGTTCCACAACTAACAATGTGCTGGGTGAAAAAAAAAATCTTCTTTTGTCTGTTCTTACTCTCCCAGACTTGATGAGGTGAGGGGTATACTTGGTCCTTGTCCTTTCGGTCAACTCTTTCCTACAAAACCCATGACTTCTGCTAAGTCTCTACCTAAAATTTTGTGGTGCAGTGATTAAAATTGCTGTATTGCAGCTAAAACTGCTCGCAACCTGGTGTTGAGTCTCAGGTAGCTGGCTCAATGTTCACTCACCCTTCCATCCTTCTGAGGTCAGTAAAATGAGTACGCAACTCACCAGGGGGGAGGCAATGTGTAGCTTGTAGAGATGGGCACGAAACAAACTTTTAAATCATTTCGTTATTCGTTATTTGTTTCATTAGCTAACAAAGCAAATAATGAAACAACCCATCAAAGAAAAACGAAATGAAACAAAAAGAAAATTTCCATTTTGTTCACTTTGTTTTTCGTTACCCCCCCCACACACACACACACACCTTGTCCTCGTCACTGCAGTCCTCCTGGTCCGGGGAACGTAGGCCTGTAGAAGAACTGGCTTGGGGCCAGTGCCTCAAAAGCCCCTACTGGGGCCTTTTTAAAAAAAAGACCCAAAAAATAAAATAAAGGAGCACAGACCCGGCCCCAGGGGTGGCCGGGTCAGTGCTGTAAAATAAAGAAAATAATAATAAAAATGAATCAGCGCTGACCTGACCCCAGGGGCTGTGCGGTCGTGCTTTAAAACAAATTTAAAAAAAAAAACAGCACCGACCCGGCTCCGGGGGCGCCGTCGTCGTCGCTTTAAAAACAAAACAAAATAATAATAATACAAATTAAAAAGGAGCACCAACCCAGCCCCAGGGGTGGCCGGGTCGGCGCTGTAAAAGAAATAAAAAAATAAAAAAATCAGCGCCGACTTGCACTTGAAGAAAATAAAATAAAATGAGGCGTTGGCCCCAAGCCAATGCCTCTCAGCTGAGAGGCATTGGCTCGGGGCCGGGGCTTAAAAAGCCCTTGCTGCCAGGGCCAGAATAGCCCCGCTGCCACCGCCACCCAATATATATTTTTTTAATGTACGAACCCGAACCATGGGTTTTCTGTTTCATGTCCACCTCTAGTAGCTTGCATAAATAAACTGTAAACCGCCCAGAGAGTACTTTAAACGCTATGGGGCGGTAAATAAGCAGAACACCTTTGCTTTTGCTTTTAAAAGTTGCATCCGTGCTCCGCAAAGCTAGGGAGAGAGGAGCAACACTCCCTGCCTATGCTTACGTTCCACTTTAACTCAGACCTGCATGCTTGGCTCCCTGCACAACAACCCCAACATAGCCAGGTAGGACTGACTGATATCCTTTTCACACGACCCCTAAGATCCGCTGGCCACTTAAATTCGGACCAGAGATCTTAGGGGTTTGTCACTGTTCCTGCGTTCCCACCCCCTCCGCACTCCTGGCTGCTGGCTGCGTGAGGGGAGGGAGGAAAAAAAGGAAGAAAAGAATGCCGCTCACCTCCGTTCTGTTCAGATCTCTTAAAGGGGCGGGGGCAAAAAAAAAGAACAAACAGAAGCAAGGAGAGCCCGGCAGTCACGACGTTATATCACCATCAGGAATTTTCACCTCCGGAGAGCAGGTACCTGAAAAGTGCGCTGGGACATGCTTAGGTGGGTGTGGTCGCACTTAATTATCTGTAAACTCCGGAGCTGGTGGGGAAACAATTTTAAGCTCCGGAGCTGGGAGCCATTTGCGGCGGAGTTTAGGGGTCGTGTACAAATACCTTGAGAGAGCATGTGACTGGCTCGAGATCATCCAGCGACTTGACGGTCGAGTTAAACATATCTCGGAAATCCCTGTACAGATCTGCCTCTTAACAGTTGGGAAGGGACATTCTTGCACCCATACCTTGGTCATCCTTGCCTTTCCCTCACTCTATCGTCTTCCCCCACCCTCGATAAATGAATTGGGCTCCTTGATGGCTAGGATCCAGACCCAAAGCGAAATGCCGTAAGCGCTACTGCCCCCCACCACCACTCCAGCCACCTTCCTTGCCACCTTCTCATTCTGGTTGCAAGACCGGTCGTGCAGGCACTCACACAGTAACCCCCCCCCCAAATATCTCCAATCCTTTCCCCATTCTAGAAAGAAACACACAGGTTTGCAACAATGCAGAATGGAACTGAAAGAGAATTCTCACTCATCCCTACATTCTGCCTATATTCCCCACCAACACACACACACAACCCAAATAAACTCACTAACCCCTCTGACTGCTTTGCGCCGCTCGATCAGGACTGAGACTCTAAACGCCTCCAGGCAAAGAGCCTTGTTTTGCTCGTTAGTCTGAAATATACCTTGTGCCTTGACACAGTACTATATTCTAGCTCTATTGTCATCTGGCTGTCTTGTTATATCTGTTGTCTTAACAGCAGCCCTGCACCCTCAATTTCCCGGAGGGGACTGATGAGTGTCCCTTTTTCCAGGCACTACAGACTTGCCATTTGTACTAATTTGCTTAATCTCCCCTATTTATTTCAATCACAGAATCGGGGAGAGGACTCAAATCCTGCCTGAGTAAGACTAATATAATTCTAAGTGCCTTTAGCAAACCATTACTGCCGGCTGTTCCTTCGAGCAAGTCAAAGGTGATAAGAAATGACCAAGCCCCACTAAAGGGAAACATCTTCAGCTCGTTATGGACAAATGAGAACCCTGTTGGGGGCAGAGAGGGCGGCCGTGGGGCTGTCTAGTTTCCTTCCCCAGGTGGTGATTCTCAACCACCCTGACTCAGGACCCACCCACACCGGCCCCTCCCCACAGGATCACAGACAGAAAGACTCATTTTGCAGGATGAATTTGGTCTGAGGATTAGTCTGCATTTCCCCGAACAACATACAGATGTGACACAGCCGTCTTTAATTTCATTTCTTCCTTCTTGTTCTTTCTAGTTTTTTTTTCCAGCTCTCTGTTCTTGGTTGGAGTTCTACTAGGGATGGGCACAAAATGAAAAAATAGTGTTTTGCTTCATTTTTTTCTCCTTTTGTTTTGTTTCGATACTAATGAATTTTTAAAAGAATTTTCAGAATGAAACAAAACTAAATGATTTGTTATGATATGTGGCTCCCCCTGGTGCTAGAGGCCCCAAATTTGGGGGTAGCTTCTTTGAATTCCCTTTAAGACCCCCATATTTGGAGAGGTATGGGGTTCAGGGGGCTGAGTTATTAAACTCCAAAGGGGGCCCCTGAGGAGAAAAACATTTGTAACTGACTCGGGAATTGCTCCCCTCAGGGGAGCAATTAAGCACTTCCTGACTCAATTACAAATGATTATCTCCTGGGGGGGACCCCCTTTGGTGTTTGATAACTCAGCCCCCTGAACCCCAAACCTCTCCAAATTGGGGGGCTTAAAGGAAAGAGTCCAAAGAAGCTATTTGGTTCCTCTAGGACAGTGTTGGCAAACCTATGGCATGGGTGCCAAAGGTGGCAATCGGAGCCCTTTCTGTGGGCACCCAACATAGCCCCTTCACAGCCACCTGTATGCAGGTTAAATTGCTGTATTGGCACTTAGTGAAAAATTAGTGGTTTTTGAATCTCATTTTGGGCACTCAGTCTCTAAAAGGTTCGCCAACACTGCTCTAGGACACTCGTAATGAAAAAGTGGTGCTTCATTTCATAATGAAACAGGTCTTACCATTTCGTTTTGCAACAAAACTATTCGTTATGTAACAAAATGATGAAGCAGTGTTTCATTTTTCATTTCGTACCCATCCCGAAATGAAAATTTCTACTCCACCTTTCCCTTGGCAATCTCAAAGTCTCACACGAGGCTTTGTTTTTCACTACTTTGTTATCACAACAGCCCTGTGAGGGAGGTCAGGCAAAGAAAATGTGTCTGGCTCAAGAGCCTTCATTGAGTTCCTTAGCAGAGAAAAGATTTGAACCTGGATGCCCTGGGTCCTAACCCAGCACTCTAACCACTCTACTGTAAGGGGCCCACTCTTGGTACCAAAGGCAATAGATGGGTTTAATCACAGAGGACACCCAGTACTATTTGGACTCTAAGTCCCATATTCCCTGACCACTGCCCATACTAGCAGGGGCTTATAGAAGTTGTAGTCACTTTGAAAGACTTATCTACCTTTATAAGCCTGTCTTGGTTTTAAGATCATTCAGGAAGGCCCTTTTCTCTGTCCTATGACCCTCACTGGTATATTTGGTGGGGACACAGGAGAGGAACTTCTCTGTTCCTGCTCCCAGACTTTGGAACTCCCTTCCACTGGAAGCCAGGCTGGTCCCATCTTTGCTGTCCTCCCGCAAGCAGGCAAAGATCTTTCTCTTCAAACAGGCTTACTTTTAACAACTAGTTGACTAATGTTTTGTTTTGTTTTTAAATAAAGGGACTATTGTGTCCCTGGTGATTTTCATACTGTTTTTTCACCTACAATTTATAATATATGTTTTAATTCTATCTATCTATCTATCTATCTATCTATCTATCTATCTATCTATCATAATCATTTATTGTTTAAGCTTTTAAACGTTTCTTTTAATATTGTAATACACTTTGGGACCTTTCAAGGCACAGGCACATACAAGTGTTCTAAATAAAGAAATAAATAATCCAAACAGCTGAAGTGCATCAGATTGTATGCCACCTATGCAAAATTATTTAGGGCACATTTAAACAAGACAAGGTCATAGTAATTTGAAGTATGTAAGCATAGGCGTGGTGAGGTAAATCCTGGGCATATGAAATGAAGAGACTAGCAAAGTGTCTCGAAGACAGGTGAATCTGCATAAATCAATAAGCCTATAAAGGCACTTATCCTTGGTGATATCCAAATGCTGGTAGATGAAGAAGAAGAATAAGGAGGGGAGGGAGGGGCACAAGGCAAGGATTTTTGCTCAGAGCTTCAGATCTTGCTTTGCACTTCGCAGAGATACCTGGTTAGCCTCTGTGGGAACTAGTTGCTGAAACTGGTTAGCATTCGATAGATATAACTTTATTGTCATTGTTCATTGTACGATGAAATTAATCCCAAGTACTGTACAAATATAACTAAAAAAATAATCTAAACACACACAAACCTTTGCTTTGCTATCACAACGTTTTTCTATGCTTGATCAGTAACTTGGGCTATTTAGCGAGGTTAGAGATAGGCGTTTTGTTTCGGAAGGGTCCGGTTCTGAAATGGAACACAGTGTTTCGAACTGGGACCCAGCCTCTGGAACGAAATCAACCACTGACTTACCTTCCTTTGGGTCACACGGGGCAAAACTCCAATCAGGAAGCAGCCTCCAATACGTCATCTTTTCTTCTCCCTGGCGCTGGCCAATCAGACAGGGAGGCAGGATGATCCATGTCCTTGCACAGCTCCAGATTGGCCAACACCAGGGAGAAGGAAAGATGACATGTTGGAGGCTGCTTCCTCGTTGGAGTTTTGCCCTGTATCAAACTGGACCACAGAGAAGGGTGGGATGAAACTACCTTTAGAAAAGTTAGAGAGGGGACAGCAATATTACACCGATAAACGTCAGTGCCTGGGAAGAGAGGAGGAGGGAAGTGAAGCAAGAAGAAGCAAGAAGGAAGGAATGAGAGTGCAATTAGAGGAGATGGAACTGGTGGAATGTAATCCAAAGTGAGACAATTGCTGGAGGAAGGAGGTGCCTGTGATGACAACCAGCGTGCCACCCAGGACGTGGCATGATCTGCTCTGAGCACCTCGTCAGAAGCCGACTGATTGTGAACAGTTTGGGAAGAAGCCACTCCTAATGATCTCTTTTGCTATTCCAGATTTCAAAGGCTGTTCGTCAAGAAAGGAGTTGTGGAAAGTGAAGACTAAACCCACTCACAGATGCTACACAGCACTAGAACATCTTAGATGCTTTCCCAAGAGGACGCACGACCCCAACACAAAGGCCACGTGATTTCTAAACCAACTCCATTTAGAGCAGAGAGTATTGAAAGGCAAATGTAGATGCAGCTTCGGTAAAGGTAAAGGTTCCCCCCGCACATGTGTGTTAGTCGTGTTCGATTCTAGGGGCGGTGGTCATCTCTGTATTCAAGCCGAAGAGCCAGTGTTGTGCAAGTCCATGGCCATGTGACTAGCATGGCTGCAAGGAAACACTGTTTTACCTTCCCGCTTTTTACAGCCGTACCTATTTATCTACTCACATTTATGTGCTTTTGAACTGCTAGGTTAGCAGGAGCTGGGGTTAACAGCGGGCGCTCACTCTGCTGTGTGGTGCCCAGGATTCGAACCTCTGAGCTGCTGACTTTGCAACTGCCAGTTTTCAGTGCTCTAGCCTGCTGAGCCATCACGCAGTTCAGGACTAATCTACAAATGGAAACTCCCTCCCTTGCTTTTTGCTGTTCACTTTTAACAACATTGAGCTAAGTCTACTGGAATCTCCTTACACGTAGAGTAAACCTTTGTTTTGGAAGTCCTCACCTTTGGGGTTGTATTTTACATTTATTCCACACCTACATGCCATTCTCTTTCTGTCAATGGAGGCCCAGGAACCGCTATCCTAGGGGTGCTAGACACCTCCCTATGCCATCTCAGCAACTAGTCCCATGGCTGCAAAAGGGGTCCCTCCCCCCTCCCCTCCCCACACTCTGTGTAATCATCGCAGTGAGAAAAGATTTGGAAGTTATCAGTCTTCTGCATAAGGTCTATAACTCAAACTGTGCCTCTTGCAAGAGATGAAATCAGCTGGCTTATCTCTCTCGCCAAGGAGTTCCGTATTTACGACTCAGGGAGATTGCTTCTCTCCACTAAAGATGCTACTTACAGATCAGCCAAATGAACAGATCCCCTTTGATAAGGCTTTCCCTCCTTGCACGGCGGGACCTCGTGAACAATAACTATTAGAACAGCTTATCTCTGCAAAAGGGAATTGTCTTAGGTCATGAGCAGCCCCCTCCAACATGCCCGACCTCCTCCACCTTCTATTCCGAATGCCGTTGGCCATGATGTTGGGGGCACCAAATTTTCACCCAGAATATATTTCAGGGGGAAAGCAAGTGGACTGTTTCATGAGGTGAAAACTTCCATGTATGCCTTCTAAGCTGTAGCCCTCCAGTTGTTTATGTGAAGTAGTATTTTCCCCAGCCCACAAAACCGCTTCCCTTCAACAAAATGCCAGGTCAGACAGAGTGTGTACCCGATTGGCTTGGTCTATAATTATACCCTCATGAAGCCAGCTCAGAGTGAGAAAGAGTTTCCTTTACTGGCTTTGAATGGACATGCATTTTTTCATTCCGTTTTGCAGAGCTCCTCATTCTCACCGAAAGCAAGCTATAAAATGCTTCTAAAAGCATCACCTGCCCCTTGTCACAAATGTTTGGAAAATCTAAAGCAATGTGGTACAGTGAACAAATCCGGACATAGTCTATTCGAATCTTAAATAAGGCAGAGAGATATCTGTCAAATGAGAAGCAGCTAGAATCCATCTACGAACCTACGAAATGTGTAAACTAGAGATGGGCACGAAACGACCATTTTTTCGTTACCGTTCTCCGTTATTCGTTCCATTACGTAACGGTACGAATAACGACGACCGTTGCAATGGGGCAGGCCCGAACCAAACAGAACCAAGAAAATTTTCTTCAGTTCTGTTCGTTTCTAGTGTAAACCCATTTGGAGGAGACATTGGAGAGAGAGCCCTCTTTGTGGCTGCCCACAGACTTTGGGACTCCCTCCTACAGGAGGTCAGGCTGAATCATTTGCTATCCTTTTCCTTAAGCAAGCTTTTTCCAGGCATGTCCAAACTTCGGCCCTCCAGATGTTTTGGACCACAACTCCCACAGTCCTTTGCCATTGGCAATCTAAGCTTAGAATTCTGGGAGTTGTGGTCCAAAACATCAGGAGGGCCGAAGTTTGGAAATGCAGCGACTGGCTGTCTAAGAGGGATTTTTAAAATAGATTGTTGTGTCTTCTTGCTTTTACATGTGTTTTTAGTAATGATTTTAGTACAATATTTTAGTACAATATCTGTTTAATTCTTTTTAAATATTTATATATATTTACTGTTTTTAACTTTTAGATAGTGCCCTTTTAAAAAAAGTAAGCTCCCTTGTCTCCTTCTAAGGAGAAAGTCTGGGTAAAAATATTTGAAATAAACACGTGCATGAACAATATTTATTCATTTATCATGGGTTAATTCACAATTGTAGATCTATCTCATGTTAAGGCATTTATTTCCTTCTTACCACTACCCTATCAGATAGATTTCCACCTTAGGTCTTTTCAGGGAGAAAGGTGGGATATAGATAGATAGATAGATAGATAGATAGATAGATAGATAGATAGATA
>JAHTLZ010000161.1:3126054-3151612 GCA_023846285.1 Phrynocephalus versicolor | reverse complement strand
TAGATAGATAGATAGATAGATAGATAGATAGATAGATAGATAGATAGGATGAAAAAAGATAGTGACTGGCTCAAATAGCTGAATTATGATTTGAACCCACCTCCCTAGTCCTTTATCTACTCTTTTTCCTTCCTTCCTTCCTTCCTTCCTTCCTTCCTTCTTTCCTCATAAACACTCTGTCAAAAATAT
This sequence comes from Phrynocephalus versicolor, assembly GCA_023846285.1. Classification (NCBI taxonomy): domain Eukaryota; kingdom Metazoa; phylum Chordata; class Lepidosauria; order Squamata; family Agamidae; genus Phrynocephalus; species Phrynocephalus versicolor. The sequence goes on along the minus strand of JAHTLZ010000161.1, from coordinate 3,151,423 downwards.
CAGTGCAGGGAGCAATAAATAAAACCAAGATGCTCATATAACCACAACGTGCAATAAAACAGTAAAAAACACAACCATAAAACAGCAGTAAAAATACAGTAGGATGGATTGACTGCCTAAAATGTTCAGGTGAAAAGATCCAGCACCAAAACAATTGCAATATTCCCCACAAAAACCACACTGTTCAGCAGCAAACTGTGCTAACCAGGAAGAGAAGTACAATTCTGATCCTGGCTGACCGCGCCCCTGGAATAGCAGTTTCAGCGAAGTTTCCTAAACCACCGCCAGGGGCTGGATTTAGAAACGTTGCTCAAAAATGCTTGCTTATTTGCTTCTGTAACCACGACAGGACCCTGAAAATACACAGTAAAATCAGTTGTTCCCCTTTAACACCACAGAGGCTTGGAAACTAGAGCCAAAAAGAAGGACAAAATGTGAAGTAGCCAGGTAGAGACTGAACCAGAATACAAAAATATGACGCAGAAGAGAGTACACTAACTGCACATTAAAAACCACGTGAACGCCTGAAAAAAATATGCAGGAAATTTATATACACAGAAAACTCTGGTAAGACCTCAGCCTTTTTTCTTCACTTCTATATCATCATCTGATGCATCACATGTTGGTGCATACACCTGGATGAGATTTAGCAAGACAGGTTGTGCATCAAGTTGGAAAAATGACTCTGTCTGACACTGGCACAAACTTTCTGACAGTCTTACTGATGTTTGAATGGACTATGACCCCCACTCCATTAAAGTGATGAGGTTCGTTGTTACCAGCATAGTACACACTACATTCATCTACTACACACGTTCCTTAATTAGGCCAACACATCTCATTTATACTAAGGATATCAATCTTAAGTCTTTCCACATCCCTGATGGTGTTGTGGGTTTTTCCACTTTGAAATAAGCTGCAAACATTCTAGGTAGCTATCCTTCCTGACCCGGAGATTTTTAGCCACCCTAGCTCACTGAAGGGCTGCCGGGGACTGGGGGCCATGGCTTTAGGTATTCCAGTCATGCTAAAGATTTGCCTGTGGACATTTGCTTAAGTGGAGTGGTTTCCCTCTTGCCTACTTCACCGCCATTGCTGGCCTTTGGGTCAGCCGCCCATTATGGATCAGACACTGTTTGAAGAGAAGAATCCCGCATTGAAACCCAGGACACCGTAGATCAGGGGAAGGGAATCTTTGGCCTTCCAGATGTTTTGGACTGCAATTCCCAGGATTTCCAGAGCCTGTATTGCCAATGATAAAGAACTGTTGGACTTATGCTCCAAAACATCTCCGCCCCTGCTGTAGATCTATACCAGGGCTGGTAAATTTACCCCTGCAGCATCAGACTAAACCATTTTGCTACCTGCAGCAAAAGACAAAATGGCACCTCCTTTCCAGCTGAGTGGATTGGAGTGATGTTGCTTGCACCACCTGAGAGACTAGAGTGGGGAGATCAGGAGACAAGTTGAACCATGGTCATACCTGGGTTTCCTTCGTATTTAAATTTCCTGTGTATTTTTGGGGGGAGCAGTCACGTGGTTTTTAATGAGCAGTTGATGTCCTCTCCTCTGCGTCATTCCTTCCTGTTCTGGTTCTGTCCTGACCTGTGTACTATGCAGTTTGTCCTACTTTCCGTCTCCAGTTTCCAAGGCTCTGTCTTTTAAGCCAGGTAGAAAGGGAAGAAACTTAATTACTGCATATTTTCAGTGCCCTGTCGTTGCAACAGAAGCAAACAAGTAAGCATTTTCGATTGAAGTTTCTAAATTCAGCCCCAGGCGGTGGTTTAGGAAACTTCACTGAAACTGCTGTTCAAGGGGCGTGGTCGGCCCGGAGCAGAATTTACTTCTCTTCCTGGTTAGCACACAATCTTTTACTGCGTAGTTTGCCGGCGGGAAACTACGCAGAAAACGCAGGTATGACTACAGTCTTAAGAGTCGAAAGTTACTGCTTCAGGAAGGAGGAGCCACATTGTTACCTCACATTAGAGATGGGCACGAATAAAAAAAATGGCATTTCGTTTGTCGTTTGTTGTTTGGATGATCCGTTTCGGTTCTTTTCTGTTTTTCACGAATTTTTGCAAAAAAATTCATTTTTGTTTTCGTTCGTTTTGTTACCATTTCGTTACCATTTCTTTCAATTTTTTGTGATTTTTTAGGATTTTAAGCAATTCACTTGTATTGCAGTAATGGAAACGAAACGCACGACAAAATTTCTGGTGTTTCTGTTCGTTTTGTTTCATTTTAGAGACAAAATTTGTTTGTCATTTCATTGCGAAAAATTGTTTGTTTCGTGCCCATCTGTACCTCCCATAATCTGCCAGCTGAGGCACTTACCTCATGAGCCCTAACGGTCGGGTTCCTACAGAGCAGAACCTTTTCTACTTGCAATGGTTGGTCGAGATCTACCCTGTATCCTAAACGAACTGTATGTCTCAAAAGAAAAAGTCGCTGCAGCCACCAGCAATTTCACCTCTTCCAGTCCATGAACATGCATCAATTCCAGGAAGATCCAATAAAGAGGAAAAAGAAGACCATAAAACTGGATTAACTGGACTCCACTCTCCAGAAGGTGAACAGGTTACTCCCCAGGAAAGCTCTCTCTCTCTTTCTCCTCCAACATCCTCTTTTCTGACGGTCGCTCTGGACCTCTGCTGAACCTTGAAAGCTCATAGTTATTCCGTTCCCCCTTGCATCTGGTTTTTGCTGTAATTGATTTTGTTTGTCAGGTTACCTTTGGGGAGGGGGTGCATTGCGGCGAATGGGTTGTCTTGCCACAATGCTTGCTTCCCTGTTGTCATCCTCACAATGCAACAGACATGCCCTGGTGCACACGCAAAACGGAGAGAAAACATTGCTTTTTGACACCTCAGGTGCACAAGAGACAAAGCCATTCATTTATCTTGTTTTTTTTAAAAATCATATCTACTTGAGGGTGGAAAAGACAGGAGAAAGCATAGAAATCGTATTCCTTAACCTCACCCCACTTTGAGATAATAATTGGAATATCACGGTGACTATGAGAGCAATGCTACATGGAGGGTGTGCTATGAAGACCTGTCAATAGGTCAGCATCCTTGCCTTCCTGGCAAATTCTGTTGCTTGTAGTATAAGTAGAACTCGCAGAGACAGGTTGTATTAGTATCATACCACTAGGGCTGCAGCAAAGGCCTTATTAGTTTCCAACGGGCATGTAAATTCTTGCCTGTCTCATTCTCAAGCCCGTGAGAGTTAGGTGTGTGGGGTCCCCCCTTTCCTTTCTCTTTTCTGGAGAGATAGTGCTTTGTTTTGCATTGCTCTCTCTTCGCAATGGCAAGAGCGAATTTGGAACAAATTCTATAATTGTGTGAACTGTATAAATGGTATGATTTGTGTGACTAAGCTATGACAGCGACTGTATAAATGATACGATTCGCACCACTAAGCTATGTTGCATGTCTTAAACATTAGATGGGTTGTTTGTGTCTTTTTGAGTAATCCGCCTGTCCTTCTGGACTTGTGCCCTCTCTCTTGTGCACTTTGCACAGAGGTACTTTTGTCAAGGAAACCTCCACAACCAACAGAAAACATTTGTTGTCTTATTTTCAAGCAGGCCTCATGGGGGTCCACATCCTGTAGACAAAGGAGTTATGTAGTGAGATTTCTCCACATCCCTATTTCAGGTGATGCATCAGGGCAAAATCTTGGGAGAGGGCGAATCTGTTGTCCCATGTAAAAATGAGGACAAGGCAAATCAAGAAAAATCAGGGTAAGCTAAGGCCTAAAGGCCCCAGAGCAGTCAATTCTCAGTTATCTGTGTTGGTAGATGGCCCAGGAGGCCATGTGCATTGTATTTCTTTTATTATCCCCTAAAAAGTCAATCATTCCTTCATCCTGAGGCATCTCATGATGCACCTGGGGCATCTCATCAGGGTACATTCTGGACCTGGACCCAGAGAAAGTATTCAACCTTGCAGCCTGTCCATGCTGTTCCGCTGTCTTCCAATTCAACCCGGGCCTTCTTGCCACAGCAATCATGCATCAGTCTTTTTCCTTTCGTTCCATCATGCCAAAGTCCAGGCTGGAAAGAGTCCTCAGCCCTTTTTGCCAACAGGAGACAGCACGCGTATGGAGCAAAACTAGATATCTGTAGACCAGTTCGGTCCATATATGTACAGGACTTCTGTCCAATGTAACCTCGTGCCACAAAAGTAGGTCCTGATTAACACCGTGGAATACCAGGAGGCACAATTTTATCTTCAGCAAAGGCCTCAAACTACCAAACTTAAGGATTGTACAGTAATACCTTGGTTTAAGAGCATTTTGCAAGGTAAGCAAATATTTTTTCTAAATTTTGCCTTGATCAACAAGCAATGTCCTGATATACGAGCACTGGAGCAGGTCACATGATCACAAGCGAGCCAATGGTGGCTCTCCCTCCCTCCCTCCCTCTGTTGCATTGTGGGTGATTGTCTCGAAACTTCCATCTCAGGCAGCCTCCAAAGCACAGGGAGGGGAGAAGAATAGAGGTCTCCCTTGCACCAGCCATGAACATTTTCAAAGGGGAATGCAGGTTAGGCTTTTGATTTTCTTTATATTTATATTTTTATTCAATTTGTTTTCCACATTCTTTCTTGTGTTTTCAAACCATTTCTAGTCATGGGGCAGCTAGTCATGTGTGTATAGGGTTACAAATTGCACTTTATTATTGCCACATTAAACGCACAGAGTAAAATCCAGTTCTTAGTCCCACGCAGAGCACATTCCACAGCCAGATACCTAAAGCATGGTGTGGATGTTTTGGCATTTTGTGTGTACAGTATGTGGTCTATGGGGCCCCAGAACAAATCATCTGAGTTTCTGTTATTTCTCATGGGGAAATTTGCTTTAGTATAAGAATGTTTTGGTTTACAAGCATGTTTCTGGGATGACTTATGCTCGTAAACCAAGGTATTACTGCACTGTCCCTCCCTATATGACCCTGACTTGAAGCCTTTTATTCTGTTCCACCATGCATAGAACAACCTTTGGAGATAATGCAAGAGAAGGTCTAGCTGTTCCCAGGCTGGGGAAGGCCCTTTCAAGGAGGGGGATAGATGGACCCCCATCCTTGCTCTCATTTTCCTTGAAGGCAACAACATTTCTGTTTACCCTGGCTGTTGGCCACTGCTTGATTGATGCAGAATTTCTTCTTAACAATGGTGTGTTTGATAGTTGTGAGTTTTTTGGGCTCTTTGGCCGTGTGCTGGAAGTTTTTCTTCCTGACGTTTCACCAGACTCTGTGGCCGTCATCTTCAGAAGGCAAGGAGCTCAGGGAACTCCAGAGCACAGAGAGAACTCCTAGTTCCCTCTGCTCCTTGTCCTCTGAAGATACCAACCACAGAGTCTGGTGAAACGTCCAGTAAGAAAAAATTCCAGAATACGACCAAACAGCCCAAGAAACTCACAACAACTATCAGATCCCATCCGGGAAAGCCTTTGAGAATATGATGGTGTGTTTCTTGCTGTTCTTCTTTTCAAGTGGTTTTTTTTTAAAAAAAAACCAGTATTAATTTAGCTTTCTTCTTCTTCTTCTTCTTCTTCTTCTTCTTCTTCTTCTTCTTCTTCTTCTTCGTGTTTGTCCCACTTGGTGGTGGGGTCTGCTATTCTTGTGAAACAGTATTTAGTGTTTGCTTTAATGTGTTAAACTAGTTCACACATCTTTAAATACCATAATTTGTTCTACTCTTTGTTGTTGCCATATTTATTTATTTATTTTATTTATATACCGCTCCATCTAACTACACGGCTACTCTGGGTGGTTTACATGCTGCAAGGTTGCCTCTGACCTATGGCAAGAGATCTCTCCAAAATGTCCTGTTCTCATCTGGCCCAGCTCAGCATTTGAGGATTTAGCCCTGTGGCTTCCTTCAGGGAGTCAATCCATCTCGTACTTGATCTTCCTCTTTTCCTGCCACTTTCAGCCCTTCCCACCATTATGGTCTTCTCCAGCAAATCTTGCCCCCTTGTCATCTCTGTGAAGATTCTCAGTCATCCAGGTGAGTTGAGTCATGGCAACCAGACTTCTTTTCTTGAGAGAGGGAAACGTTTCACTGCTCATCCAAGCAGCTTCATCTTATGAAAAGATTTATTTAATCTTATGTAAACAAGATTATTTTATTTTATTTTATTTTATTTTATCTTATGTAAATATTTATTTGATTTGTTTATTGGTTTTGTTTTATTTTCAGATTTGTTGTTGCTGTTATTGTGGGTTTTATTGAATTAATTTACATCTGATTGTATTTTGTATAATGTAAGCTGCCCAGAGCGGCCAGATCGGTGAGGTATAAATCTAATTAATTAATTAGTTAATTAATAAATAAGTAAAATATCAGTCCCGCCCCTAACTTTCCTCAGACTGATGAAGCTGCTTGGATGAGTAGTGAAATGCTTTGATCTCTCAAGAAGAGAAGTCCAGTTGCCATGACCAGGCCTTCCCATGGATAAGAAAAACTGCAGATAAAAGAGAATGCCAACACCCCCCCCCAAAAAAAACTGCTGTTTTGTGACAGTAGCTTGCTTTAAAGCTGCCGTTTAGCAACAGTAGGTTACTTTGCGGCCATTGAATTATTTATTTCATTTCCTTCTGCCAACCGTGGATACAAAATACAAAATATAGCTTTGTCAGAAGGCGAGGGATTACTCTTAATTAAGGAGTTTGAAATGGAAGTTGGGTGACCATCTGGCAGAGAGGCTTCATGTGTAGACAAGTGAATCAGTGGTTAATGAATCAGTGGACACGGGGGTCCTACTGTACTCAGAAGTGGTTTCCCATTCCCTTCTTCTGAGAGTGCTGTGGGACTGTGCAACTCACCTAAGGCCACAGAAGCTGGCTGTTCTCTGTGGAGGCACAGTGAGATATCAAATTCCCAACCTCTGGTTTAGCAGGCAGACACCTCGAGTTCTTTCCTTTGATGCATAAGCTCCCTTTGGCCATACAGGATTTAAAACAAACATGCTGGCAAGGCAGTGCAAGAAACAAACACAATTTGCTCTCCCATCTCCGCTGCTCCCTTTCCAATCTGCCGTCTTCATTCCAGCCCACCTCCCCAATTTTCTCTCTGCCCTTCGGTGTCTTTACAACCTGTCTTGGAGTTAATTTGTTGCAAGAGGGAGCTCCATTTCAATGCAACATTAAGGGGGTGATTTAAACCCCCTGGAAGCTGGACCTTCAGAGTTAAGAGTCCCTTAAGCCCACGGTGATAGGGTCTTTCATTACCAGATCATATGTGGCATCATAATGACTCCAAGGAAGCAGGTCAGAGTTACAAGTGCCCAGGGAGCCTTAATTCTCCAGCCTCTTGATTTTTCTGGCCTTGAATCATCACCTTATCATCCCGCTAATGCACTCCTGTCCTCTCTGCGCTCAGCCATGTTTTTAAGCTTTGTGCTGGGGGCAGGGTGAGGGAATTAATCAACTTTTTTAGGTTAGTAAAGAACTAACCTAAAGAGTTAGTCAAGGGACCCTGATCTAACATTTTAACATTTTTAACATTTTTTACATTTTAAGCAACAGATTCTCCCTCTCAGTTCTTTTACTGTTTTGGCCACTCTTCCGAATCCAACTTATACCATGAGTTCAGGAGATTGTTACTCTGTTTGTTACCACTATAAATAAATATTATTTAAAAAGTAAATTCTATTTATAATAGTTGTTTGGATAAACTATATTTTAAATGCTAGTTGCGATAATTTTATGCCAAGTCAAATTGTGCATAATCATATTTTATGTTCCTAAAGCAACAGAATGACTTTTAAGCTGTAAAAAAAAGGGGGGAGTGGTAAGGTAGCATTTTTTTCAATTTTTCTAAAAATTTCCAATTTTTCCAATGACTGAAAGGCTGTCCTACAGAGGAAGGGCAGGATCTGGTCTCAATCATCCCAGAGTGCAGGACGTGCAACCAGGGGTCTCGTTACAGTGCCTTCCGTTTTTCTTTTTTCTATCTCTGAGTGGTATTTCTGCTTATATTTGTTTACTTGTTGTCCTCTGCTTTAAGATTGCCTTTTTAACTACTGTATTTTTATTTATTTATTTATTTATTTATTTATTTATTTATTTATTTATTTAAGTGTATTTTTACCCCGCTTTTCTCCTTGGAAAAGGACCCAAGGCAGCTTACAGTAATGAGGGATAATACATAGTCTAGTACAATTAAGACATGTTCAGATATTTGAGAACAAGGAATTGAGGGACATCTTACAGCATTAATAGACAACATTACATTAAAGCAACAAGGTTATAAGTAGAGATGGGCACGAATTAAAAAAATGGCATTTCGTTTGTCGTTTGGAGGGTGCGTTTCAGTTCGTTTCTGTTTTTCGCAAATTTTTGCAAAAAAATCATTTTCATTTTCGTTCGTTTCATTACCATTTCGTTACCATTTATTTCAATTTTTTGTGATTTTTTTAGGATTTTAAGCAATTCACTTGTATTGCAGTAACGGAAACAAAATGCACGACAAAATTTCCGGTGTTTCTGTTCGTTTCGTTTCATTTTAGAGACAAAATTCATTTGTCGTTTCGTTGTGTAATGAAACAAAAAATGAAAACGGAAACAAAAAATTGTTCGTTTCGTGCCCATCTCTAGTTATAAGTACAGTGGTACCCCGACTTAAGAGCAGCTCGACTTAAGAGCAATTCAACCTTAAGGGTGGAAAAAACTGTTGCCGTTTTAACTGGTCTTCTTGACTTCCATTTTTTTTCTTTTCTTTTCTTTTCTTTTTTTTTTCTTTTTTTTTTTTTGATATTTTTAAAACTTTAAAAAAAATTTTTAGATAGGTACCCTGACTTAAGAGTAGTTCGGCTTAAGAGCATGTATTCAGAACAGATTAAATTTGTAAGTTGAGGTACCACTGTAGTCATAAACACAAAGTCTATGTGAACCCATAGATTTATATAAAATACACAGGGAAAGCTTTTCCAGTCTATAAAGACACCCCCAGTTTTCCAACCCAAAATTACAGCTTCACAACCACACAGTTCTCTCCCCAGCTTGCTTCTGTGTATAAGATAACCCTTAATTTATAGTCTAACAGTTTTAGACAAAAATATAGTCTTATTCATGGGAAAAATACTGTATGCAAGATGATTCTTCTTAGCTTTGAATATTGTCTTTAATTTTCCTTGGCACCTATTGGCCCCTCGTCTCTCAACTTTGCATATGACCCTTCAGTATTGTGAGCTGCCTTGGGTCCTTTCCAAAAAGGAGAAAGGTGGAGTAAAAATATTTTAAAGAAATAATAAAAAAATTGCATTGTTTTGCAACCATGTAGTTCTCTCTTCAGCTTACTTCCATGTATAACATGATCCTTAATTTATAGCAGGCATGTCCAAACTTCAGCCCTCCTGATGTTTTGGACCCCAACTCCCACTGCCCTTTGTCATTGGCAATCTAAGCTTAGAATTCTGGGAGTTGGGGTCCAAAACATCAGGAAGGCCGAAGTTTGGATATGCCTGATTTATAGTCTAACACAGGCATGTCCAAACTTCGGCCCTCCTGATGTTCTGGATCTCAACTTCCAGAATTCTAAGCTTACATAGCCAATGGCAAAGGACTGTGGGAGTTGCGGTCCAAAACATCTAGAGGGCCGAAGTTTGGACATGCCTGGTCTAACAGTTTTAGACAAAAATGCTGTGGTACCCCAACTTAAGAGCAGCTCGACTTAAGAGCAATTTGACTTAAGAGCAGAAAAAATGTTGGCGTTTTAACTGCTGCCTTACAAATTTTAGATATGGGCTGCTTGACATACAAATAATTTTTAATTTTTTAATTTTTAAACTTTTTTTCTTTTTTTTTAAGACAGGTACCCCGACTTAAGAGTAGTTTGACTTAAGAGCATGCATTCGGAACGGATTAAATTTGTAAGATGAGGTTCCACTGTTTAGTCTTATTCATGGGAAATATACTGCATGCAAGATTATTTTTCTTAGCTTTTAATGTTGTCTTTAATTTTCCTTGGCACCTGTTGGCCTCTCGTCTCCAACTTTGCATATGACCCTTCAGTGTTGGAAGCTGCCTTGGGTCCTTTCAAAGAAGGAGAAAGGTGGAGTAAAAATATTTTAAAGAAATTAAAAAAAAACAAATAAATTTGCATTGTTTCGCCTTCTAACCTGGTGCAGAAAAAAACAAACAAAAAGACTGCCCTGTGGGCAGGCACCTTGGAATGAGAACAACTCCTTACTAACTTATGGGAGGAAATTGCGGAGAGCCTTTGTAAAGATGAAGGTGACCCATGAAAATATAACAAGGTGAGCAGTTTCCTTTGGGTGCTGATTTTGGATGCATAAATAGGACCTGGAAGATTCCCATTGCACTTTTACTCTACTTTTTAAAAATAATATTTTAAAAAATCCCTCTCTCCTAAAAAGCAGGCAATTACTTTTTGTCTGCAGTGGACAATTTGCATTCAAACAGAAGGAAAGTTCTCTCTCTCTCTCTCTCTCTCTCTCTTTCCAGAGCAAAAAAGCATAAATTGATGAGCTGGTACAAGTCATTAACCAATGAATGGCTTGATTGCCAATTTAATCAATTGCCTCCAATCAATTGGAGCAGGCCATCTGGGCTCATTCATGGTTTGCCGTTGGGTCCAATTCCCTCTTCTGCTGTTTTCTTCTGGCTCTTTTCACAGCCTTCGCGTTCCAAACGACGGCTGGCAAAGTCCATCAGCAGCAAGAGAGCATTGTTCAGAATAACATCAGTTCTAATGAATGCGGGTTTTTAACAAAGAAAGAGAAAGATTCCAGACATTTAAAGTCCTAGTAAAATTCCATCCTCGCAGCATCAATCCATCCTGTATTTAGGATGTAGGGACTCTCTTATGCCCCTGAACACCTCCTCCCATCTATTTTTCAAATCTGAAGGGAGACTCCTAGACCTTTCCAGTGTGATTTGTTTGAAAAGTTCTTTCTTATGGTCCATGTGGCTCCCTGAAGATCCCAAGGAAGAGGCATAAAATTATCCACCTACTGGATTTACTAGTGCAAATACACTGCACCATTTTGTTGAAGATTCCATTGTTGTTTTTCTGGAACCAACTTATAGTGACCCTAATAGAACCTTCAAGGTAGGTGAGATGTCTAAGTAGTGGTTTTGTGATGGAGTCTGATTCAGACAGTTGGGATGAGGCCTAGAGGACATTTCACAAGAGAGAAAACGCTCCTGATGAACTCTGCCTCAATCCACATGTTCCAGACCTTGGAATCCCTCTAAACCAGCTTGAGTTACCTATTATTTACTTTTCATTTAGTCAGCTTGTTTACTCACTCTGACTCTGCTCTGTTCATCTTCCATTTATTTACTTGTGGTTACTGGGCTAATTCCACTTACTTTTCATTTACCTCCAGCTATTCTTGTCTACTTCTCATTAACTCACCTTCCATCTGTAAACAGCAAGGACATGTGTTATTGTAATCAATAGCTGTGCAAAGCATGCTCTGTTCACGAGGCGATTCCCTATATAGCATCCAACCAGCATATGCCACCTTTACCCTTGTGACCAATCATTGATGTTATGCATACTTTGGGTTGCAAATGATATGTAATAAAACGTGCCAATGGCAAGGGGCATGATGGCTCCGCTGGTCGGACAACTGGACTCGTGTCTTCTTTCATCAGGATCCTCCCACAGTTTTACTAGTTCCACTCCCCCAGTCAGTTTCCAAGGCTGAGCAGGGATTAAAAATCTGGAGCCTTATTACACAATTCTATCCACCACACTGCACTGGGAACCTGTGCAGAGATCCGTGTGGTTCCATACAACCATGCAAATCCAATTTTTACTGTTTCATGTTTCCAAATTAACATTTTATTCTTGTTATTGATCATACTGTCCACCTTTACTAGAGATGAATCCCTTTTACTTGTCATCAACAATGCTTGCCCACCTTTTAGTCAGTGTGTAGTCTTCCTCTAGATGAGTGGTTCCTAACCCTGGGTTCCCATATGTTATTGGACTACAACACCCAGAGATCCTGGCCAGCACAGTAAATGTTGGATGCTTCTGGGAGTTTTAGTTCAAGAACATCTCAGGACCCAACGCTGGGAACCACAGTTCTAGACACTTCCTACATCTTTTCCATGAGAACACTGGATGACCTGGAAATTATATTTCACTCCACCAATGTGTGTCAGCTTCCTCTAGCCGATGTCTTACTTATCCCAACGTTTCCTGCTTGATGCTGTTCAAGGAAATGGTAGCCAACCATTTAAATTCCATCACGGCGGATTTATTGAAGAGAGAGAAAGATGACAACGGAGGTAGAGTTATGAATTTGCAGCTTAAGAGAATGTTCCAATGAGTGTCTCACACCAATATTAAATATGTCAAATCAAAAGTTAGCAAGCCAGAAATGTTCACCACAGGATGAAATATTAGACCCCATATCTTAGCCGGAGGCATGAGAGAAAGCACTGGCAGAGGGCAATGAGGAAAGAGGGTGATATTAAAGCAAAATAGAAGGGCCCTTGTCTAGTAGCGGACAAGAAGGGGAGAGCTTCCCAAGTGCCCTCATAGCCATTTTGTAGAATGCTTTTGATCACTTCTGTACAGAAATGCGTTGAGCTGAGCTGGGCTGGAAGACTTCTGCGAGCCCCATTATTATTAATGGTTTGTTAAAAGGCTGGGGACAGGAAGACTGATTGGGATAATTGCCAAGGCTTCTTAACTCACACTCAATCCATGTTAATGAACAGCATTAATTAGCCTATAATATACTTCATGGAAACACCTCACAGTGCCTTTTCCAATGAGGAGAGCTGCCCCAAGAACAGTTGAGAAATGAAGTGCGTGGCTGGTAACACAAAGTGGCCACTCAGTTGGCTTCCGCCTCACTGGTCTTCCACAAGGCCTACGAAGAGCTTCCTGGCAAATGGTGGTCAAGAGAAATGGACAAGGAGAGAACATTTAAGTAACTCCACATCTGCAAAGAGCTGCCTAGATGCCCTGAGCACATCCTATCTCGCCTGATCTCAGAAACTAAGCAGGGTTGGGCCTGGCTAGAACTTGGATGGGCAACCACCAGGGAATACCAAGTGCTGTAAGCACCTAGAGTAGAAATTGGCAAGCCACTCCAGTATTCCTGCCAAGAAAACTCCATGGACATGGGATCACGGAGAGTTGCTCATGACTGTAACGACGCAACAACAACATGTGTAAAGAGGGAAAGTCATATTCTGGAACATTTGCCTCCTCTATTTAGCACTGGTTAGGCCTCACCTAGAGTCCTTTGCCCAGTTCTGGACACCAAACTTTAAGAGGGATAAAAACAAACTGAAGGAGATCCAGAGGAGAGCAACGAGGACAATGATCAAGCGCCTGGAAACCAAGCCATGTGGCTGAAGACTGAACAAACCGGGAAGTTTTAGCCTTGGGGAAAAGGGTTTTGAAGGGAGATATGATAGCATTTTCAAATCCTTGAAAGGCTATCATACAGAGGAGGGGCAGGATTGGTTCTCCATCAGCCCAGAATGCAATGGGCTCAAGATACAGGGTGCCAGATTTCAGCTGAATATCAGAAAGAACTTCCTAACAGAGCAATACGGTATGTTTAGGTGAATCGTACATTATCTTCAGCAGCCATATTTTGAAAAGGATTTGGGTTCAGCCCCGGTTCAGGTGCTTTAGGATCAGCTTAGAGTGGTGAACCTTTGGCACTCCAGATGTTTTGGACCACAACTCCCAGAATTCCAAGCCTAGACTGCCAATGACAAAGGACAGAGGGAGTTGTGGTCCAAAACATCTGGAGTACCGACAGTTCACCACCACTGGCTTAGGCAGTCTTGGGCGATCTTTGTTAATTCGTACATTCGTTCGTTCATTTTATATGCTGCCTTTCTTCCAATAAAGCAACCAAGGCAGCTCACAATATTAAAAAGAACCGATTTCAACACACAGTGAGCTAAACATTTGTTGTGTTCTTAGTGTAACCCTTGAACTGCCTGAGTTTGGAGTATATGAATAAATAGAAAGGAAGGCTCCAAGCTTACCTTAGCTCCAGCCAAGCTCTAGCCGGGCCCCAGCCAGGCGGAGACTGATCAAGCTCCCAAGCACAGGCAATGGGAGAGAGGAGTAGGATGTGGGAGCTGGAGGCTGGAGAATAACTGAAGGGCAGGATTCTGGCTTGTCCAGTTGGGGGCCAGCAGGCTGTTTAAAGTATCCAGTGGCCAGCCACGGGGATATCTTGGGAGTGTATATAAACAGGACCTTGGGCCATTTTAGGAGTTGTTTTTAATCCCTTTCCCTATGCAACCTGTGTTTCTGTCATGGGATATAGAGCTGAATTTTCACCTTGGGCATCGTCTGGTTTCATCAGACCCGCTATATTGCAACATTAAAAATAAATTAAACTATACGCTAATTCAAATGTAATTGAATAACTAAAAGCCAATAATCATTTAAAAACTATATTAACTTTAAAAAGGCATTAAGGGATTAAATTATGATGGTTTAAAGATGAGTCTTCGGCTATAAGGCCCCCTCTCTTGTGTCCTCATCAGCTGTGCCTTGGCTGCCAATGGAACCAACAGAAAAAACTATTGTGACAGCCGGGAAAGCCAATGCGATTCTTGGTTGCATCAACAGAACCATAGTGTCTAGATCAAGGGAAGTGATAGTACCACTCTATTCTTCTCTGGTCAGACCCCACCTGGAGTCCTGTGTCCAGTTCTGTGCACCTCAGTTTAAAAAGGATGTTGACAACCTCAAACAGGTCCAGAGGAGGGCAACCAGGATGGTTAAAGGTCTGGAAGAAATGTCTTACGAGGAGCGTCTTAGGGATCTGGGAATGAGAGGGGATATTTTGTTCAAGGTGGGTTTACTCAAGTTAAGGAGACCATGACTAATTTAAATATATGCATGATACATGTATAATTAACTACAAGGTAGACCTCGACCAGCAGGTGCAAGCTTGGAGCAACCATCTTTCAATGTATGGCCTCCACTGCAACCTGACAAAGACGGAGTCCATGACGACAGATCCCCCAAATGAGCCTGGAACAATCTGCATGAATGACATTGACTTACCATGTGCTCAGACATTCTGGTATCTTGGCTTGACTGCTGATGGCAGTCTGAGACACGAGATCACTGCCCAGATAAATGAAGCCTGGTCAAATTGGTACATGATGACAGGTATTCTTTGTGACAAGGTGGTTAGCGATCGACGCAAATCAAAAATACAGTACAGTAGGACCCCCATATCCACTGATCCATTATCCACTGATTCAGTTATCCATGGTTGGCAGAGGGGGGGGGGAATTAAATAATTCATCAGCCACAAAGCAAGCTATTGTCACAAATAGCATCTGTAAAGCAAGCTAATGTCACAAACAGCAGCCATAAACTGTCTCACAACAGCAGTCATAAAGCAAGCTACTGTCAGGAAACAGCAGTTTGGAGGTGGGTGGGCAGGCGCTCTCTTATCCACGGTTTTCATTATCCATGGGAAGGCCTGGAACCAATCCCCAGCGGATACAGGGGTCCTACTGTATACAGAACAATTATTCGACCAGTCACACTCTATGGTGCCAAATGCTGGCCAGCCCTGAAAGAAACTGAGCATTGCCTTGGTATCATGGAAACAAAAATGCTGCACCGGATCAGAAGTAACACTCTCTTTGACCACACCTGCAACAATAACATCAGGTAGTGGTACAGCATTGCTCCAATCACCGGCAAGACGAGAGGAGTCCGGTTATGATGGCATGGCCTTGTCCTAGCACAAAAGGGCCTTCAGTTGGAGGTATATGAAAAATGAGCCAAGAACTAACCAAAGCAGTGTTAGCTTGATACACTGCACAGCAACATGAAAACCACTTACCTACACTGAGAACTGGAAAGAATGGTATCTCTGATCCAGAACAGTGGACCCTGTCACCACAGGGGGAAAATGCTCAAGACGGAAAATAAAGAAGATATATACAGTGGACCCTTGTATAACAAACAGTTTGTATAACCTAAAGTCTGTACAACATAAAAACATCTGGAGATGGGGGAAATTTGCTTAACAGAATCGCCGATGGGGTGAATCTGTACAACATAAAAATGGGATCACTGTTTTCAATGCATTCCTATGGGAATTTTTATAAAGGAAATTTTGCTTAACATAATTTCATTTGGAACGAATTAATTCCTTTATTCAAGGTACCATTGTATATATTTAAAAAGTACTGCTTGTTTATTTCTAACCTAGTGTGAGGAATCTCACAAAGCATGAATGTTCCTTGTTGAAGTGGCCAGTTGCGTTGACACCACCTCTCAAAGAGAACAATTTAATGAGTGTTTTTCACATCTGGACCTGGGATCCACTAAGCCTCCAAATTCTCTACCTAATCTTGGAGGGCCCATTTATTTTTTTTAGAAAAGTGGAAGAAGCAAACAACCAAACAAACAGCCAAACAAACTCAACCCAGATTCCAGTTTTGAGGATAACACAACTAGGCAGACAACAAAAAGATTGACAGCCTGGAGCCTGTGAGATCCATTCTTATTGACCTTGAGCTTGTTAAAGAGGGAATGTTATCAGCTGTGGTATTATCTCAGCTAAAAAGGCAGCAGAAGCTTCAATACTGGAATTTGAATTATATAAAGGAATCAAAACTAAAGCTCCTACCCCCACCCAAAAGCCCACGGTAGAGAAGAAATAATGGTCTCATGATGATTAGAAGGACAGACGAGTAGAGAAATGGACAGAAGTGATCTCAATTTGTCTCGGTGGTGTCAGGATATTCAAGTTGGAAAATAATAAGGCGCTTTCCTAATCATTTCGTATGTTGGCTAGGTTTGCTTCAACGAGCAATCATGCTGCATTAAAGTGATATTTGTGGGGGTTCTTGTTCTTCAGTGCCAAATGGCCATTTTCCTGTCAGGAGAAAAGCTACTTGTTAATATGACAAGTTGCCAAAATACGAAGGGGACATTATAGCACTGAAGTGTCACACCTTCCTTTCTTGGTTGGTGCTCTCCTTGGGAGCAAGACGTGCCACAACCAAGCGCCTCCACCTTCCGAGTGTCTGAAATGCTTGGTGTTCTTGGTGGCAGACCTCAGAATTCTCCGCTCTGTCTCAGCTCTGGATGGAATCTTCCCACGGGTCTGGAGGAGCAAGGAGCGAAAGAGGAACTTTCTCAACTGTGGCAAATTACCATGGGCTAGCGTATGTAACAAATTTGGGGATGCCTTAATTTTGGCTGATCAATCAAGAGCCATCTGATTGACAAAAGCACTGCTCCCACAGAAAATTAAAATAGTATCTATCTATCTATCTATCTATCTATCTATCTATCTATCTATCTATCTATCTATCTATCTATCTATCTATCTATCTATCTGTCTGTCTGTCTGTCTATCTATCTCATATACATGTAGACCACCTCATTTATCGACAAGCCCTCTGTAGCATTATTAATTACGCATGCACAGAGTTTTGGGGTACAATCATCTCTGGTCCCAGGCTGCGTGTCTCTATGAGTGAGTGTCTCTGTGTGTGCATGCATCCCTCTGTGTCTCTGTGTGTCTTCATGAGCTGAGTGAGTGTGTGTGTGAGTGTCCCTGTGTGTGTGTCTGTGAGAGCTGCCTGGGATTCAGAGGTATTTATTGATAAGAGTAACACAATAAGGCAGAGGAAGAGACAGAGGAAGGATGGTCACGTAGGCATTCCATTGGTGGGGGAAGAATGCACCTTATCTGGGAGGAACCTACTCAGCTAGTGGGGTTCATTGATAAGGACACAGAGGAAGGGGCTTTTGGGCTTGGGTCATGGAGGAGATGTGTCCTGATATCCTGTCATTGTTTTCCTGGCATCGCCATCTGCTTTGCTGCCTCCTTGAGCTAATAGGTCAGCTCAGGGTCAGCTTAACCATGCACACTGGGTTCCTGCTCGGTCTCTGGAAATCTCTGGAAATCCAGGCCTTCAGCTTCCTTGGGTGTTTGCCAACTTATTGGGGTTCAGAGCCTATTGTGGTATGGAATCCCCACAGCCCTCCTTTGGGCAGTTTGCAGTGGGAAAATGTTCCAACCAATAACACAAAACCAACAGCAAAATCAATAGTCAACTATCAAATAAGAAAAAAGAAACCCAAATCTAATCTAATAAAACTTCAGCTGAAGCCTACAGGATGGCAGGGTCAATGATTCAAACATGTTGGAACTCAACGGAGGATGCCCTTAAATTGATAATTGACTGGAGGTCATTTTCTTCAGGGGCAGATTCGATAAAAATGGTGCCACAACCAAGAAAGCTTGGTTTCTCATAGAGGTCTTCTTAGCCTCTCTCAGTGTGTTAATGTGTAAGAGCAAAGCCTGTGAGGACTGAGCAGCAGTCTAAAGGAAGGGAAAGCTATCTTCTAGTCTCAGAATCGAAAGAAAATGTAAAAAAGCAGAACCGAAGCATAGACAAAAATATTTTTTTAGTCTAGTGTGTTGTTAGTCTGTGAAACTCCCTGCCACAGGATGTGGGGGGTTGGACAAATTCCTGGAGGAAAAGGCCATCACAGGTTACAAACCATGATGGAGATGTGTCATCTCCAGGCTTAAAACCAGGGTACTTCAAGTGCCAGATGCAGGGGAGTGGTATCAGGAGACAGATATCTAGTCTCGTGGGCTTCCAGAGGCATTTGGTGGGGCCACAGTGAGATACAGGAAGCTGGACTAGATGGGCCTTTGGCCTGCTCCAGCATGGCTCTTCTTATATTCTTATGTTCTTATATACTGCTTATATATCACCCCATAGCACTCAAAGCACTTTTTAGGAGTGCTTTACAGTTTAATTATGCAGGCTACACACTGCCCCTTGCAACAAGCTGTGTACTCAGTTTACCAACCCTGGAAGGACAGAAGGCTGTGTGAACCTCAAGACGGTTCCCTGGGATTGCACAAGGGTCATGAGCAGAGTTTTCCTGCAGTACTGCGGTTTAACTACTGAGCCACGAAATTCTCTGGAAAAAGCCATAAAAGCAAGATGGGAAGGGTGGTCCTGGCACCAAGCCATGAGAAGAATCACTGCACCTTGCACAGAGAGAGTCCCGAGGTTCTTGCCTCCAGCATTTATTTTTGCAAAGATTTTCAATTTCCTGCAAGCAAAGTTAAAAGAAAAACACAGCAGGAAAAACAACAAATTGTGCTTCCCTCAGCACAAACATGCATCAGGAGATGTACAATTTGTAGAGTGGCCATTTCCCAGTGATCTCAACAATTTCATGAGGAAAAAAAGAGAGAAATATCTGTCTTTGCCCTTCTTCCCAGGTGGGATTTAACATTTTCTCTGAAAACTTCCTTCCTCTTCTCTCTTTCAATCTGTCTTTGGTGCAATGCAGTCTTCCTGGCTTAGGCTGTTTAGCTCAATAAAACCTTAAAGATGTTTCGATGGGAGAGAAATTGTGAGTAGAGGGGAAACCTTCAGGTCTAGCTAAGCTCGGCATTATACGATGTTTCTTTTTGTTCGAAAAACGGCCATCTGAAACCAAATCTTGAGAAGCACAGGTCTGTGCCTCCCATCTCTAGAACAGAGAGGAAGCTCAGAATTAGCTGGCAAGAGAGCGACTAAAATGATTACCGGGCTGGGGGACCTCCCTTATGAGGAAAGGCTAAAATATTTTGGGCTCTTTAGTCTTGAAAAAAGGCACCTTGAAAAAAGGCACCTTGAAAAAACTACCCGATATCAGGATCTGAAAATTGAACTTCACAGACCCTGGCATAAACCGGTAGAGGTGGTCCCAGTGGTAATTGGCATGCTGGGTGCGGTGCCTAAAAAGCTAAGCAAGTATTTAGAAGAAATTGGAGTTGACAAAGTCACCCTCAGTCAGCTGCAGAAAGCCACCTTACTGGGATCTGCTCGCATAATTCGCCGATACATCACATAGTCCTAAATGCTTGGGAAGCGTTTGACTAGTGATTTGTAATACAAAATCCAGCGTAGTTAGCTGTGTGATGATGATGATGATGATGATAAACCTTTATTGGCATAAAAAGTCATAAAACATAATCAAACTGGTTTGTTAAATACCAATACAGAATCCAATCCAGACCTTGATTATTGACTGTTTTATTTTTTGGGGTTCTGGGTGTGTCTCCCCCCCCCCCCCGTAAACTGAGTAGTGTGTTCAGTAGAGAGGAAAAATATAAAATTCAAATAAAATCAAATCAATAAATGAAAATAAATAAACTAGAGGCATATTATATTTTATATTTATAATATACATATTGGGTTCAAAGATGACCTACACAGTGAAAAGCTGGCCTCCTGTTGTAGAATGTGGAACCAGGGTGATAAAAATAACAACTTGCCAAACACTGAGATTTAAACTAAAGGCTCATTTGGCTCATACCTGATACATACCTGCTGGAGTAACTCAAAATCCATCTCACTATGGACTACTAACTTGCATAGGCTAGTGAGAATATATAATAGCTGGAGTACAAAGCTAGACATTGCCTAACTGGGGCCCTTCCCATGCGGCTGTCACGTTGAAATAGCTTCTTCTGTTTCTATGGGTTAAGCCTCTATTGAGGGCTCAGTGTGAAAAAAATAAAATAAAATATATATTATAAATATTATGTGTGCTGTTGAGATATCTTGAACGCGGGCAGTCCCCTGGCCAGCTACCTCCGAGGAAGTGTTTTGAGTAGGAGTGGGTCAAGCAGTAACTCCACCGTCGCTCAGTCAGTAGCACATGTGTATTTATCTGCCTGCAAAACATTTGTGTTCTCTTTATGCTCTGTTGAGGCAATTAATTCCTGCAGGAAAGAGGACAAATTAAGAGGAAATGGCTGTGAAATGGAAAACAGCAGAGCAGAAAGAAAGGAAAAGAAAACGCAATGGGAAATGAGCCAACAGGTTGGGGGGAGCAGGTTCCTGCTGACCTCCTGCTTTAGCAGCCTGAGAGTTTGTTCCGAGAGAGAGAGAGAGGAGGATGAAATTGGTAAACAGACCTCACTGGAGATGGGCGTGAATGGCCTTTTGTGGTATGTGCTGGTTTGCTTTGTGTCCAAACAGGTGTTTGGCATTTCCCAGTACTGCCTTCTTTGGTGGGTGCCAACGTGGAGTGGCACCTTGTTTTCCCTGTCTCGCTTCCTCTGGGCACTGCCTCTGAGTGGGCACCTGGAGGAGGAGGCTGGGAAGCACCTAACCCCTGCTCAGACCAAAAACAAAACAAACCAATGCAAAGGGCTGAACCAGCAATTCATGCCCATCTGTTCAGCTCAATTTAAAAAGGATGTTGACAACCCTGAACTGGTCCAGAGGAGGGTGACCAAGATGATTGAGGGTCTGGAAGAAATGTCTTATGAGGAATGGTTTAGGGAACTGGGAATGTTTAACCTTACAAAAAGAAGGCTGAAAGGGTATATGGTAGCTATGTTTAAATATTTGAAAGGATGTCACATTGAAGAAGGGACTGGTTTGTTCTCCACAGCTTCAGAGACTAGGACTCCGGGCAATGGTCTCAAACTCCAGGAAAAGAGATTCCATTTGAACATTAGGAAGACCTTCATGATGGTTAGAGCTCTCAGGCAATGGAATAATATGCTGCCACAGAGGGTGGTAGAGTCTCCTTCCTTGGAGGATTTTAAGCAGAGGCTGGGTGGCCGTCTGTTGGGAGTAGTGTGATGGGGATTCCTGCATGGCAGAGGGTTGGACTAGATGGCCCTTGAGGTCTCCTTCAACTCTATGATTCTATGATACTATGGGTCAAATTCTATAGAACTGCAGAACTTCAGACTCAGAACCCTGGGATGCTCTGTTTTCCCATCCAAAAATTCCAAAATCAAGGAGAGGGGAAGCCACGGAGTCATGTTTTGGAGGGAGAAGGGGGTGTGACAGACAGACAGACGGATGGATGGAAAGAAAGAAAGAAAGAAAGAAAGAAAGAAAGAAAGAAAGAAAGAAAGAAAGAAAGAAAGAAAGAAAGAAAGAAAGAAAGAAAGAAAGAAAGAAAATATGTGGTTGCTTCATTCTCAGAAACTCTGTCTTTCCTGCCCCATACTTCCCTGTGCCTAGCTAGAAGTCTCAACCATCATCATCTTCATTATTATCATCATCCTTCAAGTCAGTTCTAGTTATAGTGACCTAAATAAAGAGTGCTTACCCTGTGGCACAGTGGTTAAAGGCCTGTCCTGCAGCTAAAATTGTGCTCACGACCTGGGGTTCAATCCCAGGTAGCAGGCTCAAGCTTGACTCAGCCTTCCATCCTTCTCAGGTCGGTAAAATGAGTACCCAGCTTGCGGGGGAAGGGCAATGTGTAGCCTGCATACTGTAATTTAAAAAAAAAAACCCTGTAAACCGCCCAGAGACTACTTGAAGTGGTACGGGCGGTATATAAGCAGAACACTTTCCCCCCGCTTCTGGGTCCACTTTGGCTGGCTCGTCATCTTGAAGGCCGAATGAGGAATCAAACTCCCAGTTACCTAAACCACTGACCTATCTGGCCAGCTCCTGCTAATAAAAGATACAAATAATCACACTGTAGAATTCAGGTAGGCAAAGCATAACAAATTATTCCAACCTCTTCAATTTGACCTTTTTATCTAGCTAGGCTTTGGGTAATTAAGAGTGCGGCTTGAGAAGGGGCTTTTAAGTAGTGAATGTTGTCCTGTTTTGAATCTATGTGTTTTCAAATGGCTTTTCAATTCAGGGCTATTTTGATATTGCAGTTTGTTGAATAGTGTTTTATAAAATACTCATAGTGGGAGTTTTATTTTTTTAAAAAAAATTGTGTGTTTCGTTTCACAATCCTGTTGCAAGCCTTTTGATTTTGACTTTTGAGATGGGAGGCTATATGGTAAATCAAAAATAAATAAATTTATATCACTCATCCAGGAAGCAGAATTCAGTGTTCGTTGGCATGGGATTTACCAAGCTTGGGTGCACAACTAGAGATGGGCACGACTCAAAAAAAT
Source organism: Phrynocephalus versicolor (assembly GCA_023846285.1). Classification (NCBI taxonomy): domain Eukaryota; kingdom Metazoa; phylum Chordata; class Lepidosauria; order Squamata; family Agamidae; genus Phrynocephalus; species Phrynocephalus versicolor. Next base: position 3,128,518 of record JAHTLZ010000161.1, on the reverse strand, counting down.
GGTGTTTCATTTGTCGTTTGGTCGTTTAGGGGTCCGTTTCGGTTCGTTTTCATTTTTCGGTGGGGTTTTGCAAATTTTTTGTTTTCATTTTCGTTACGTAATGAAACGAAAAAAAGAAAACAAAAACAAAAAATTGCTGTTTCGTTAGCATTCTTTTCAGTTCAATGCATTTGCTGCAACGAAAACGAAAAACATGGCAAAAATCGTCGTTTTCGTTTTGAAAATTTTTTCGTTTCGTTTTTGTTGCATAATGAAACAAAAAACGAAAGCGAAAATGAAAAATCGCTCGTTTCGTGCCCATCTCTATGCACAACATTGGTTTAAAAAAATAAAAAACAGGATCAAGCGCACACAGCTCTGTGCACCACCTTGTTGTCCAATGTTTTCAAGTGTTTCAATGTTTTCCATCTCTCCTCTCTGTCCTAATGAGGCTGGTAATGCCCCTGTATTTTCCTTCCCCATCAGACAAGGCACTCATAAGAAGCAATTTAGAGTCAATTGAATGAAAAAGAATAGTTTGTTGCCGTGCCCTTTCTGGGCGGCTGAATCGAGACAGAAGGCCATGCTTAGAAGACCCCCATGGTTGGTTTTTATCCTCACGGTGAGGAAGTGACTTGAATTTGTCACGTGTGAGCACCAGAAAGCAAGCGAAATGTGCTAGAGGCTGAAATTTGTTAGTCGCCCTGCTTCTCTTATTATATTTCCTAAGAAGAAAAGAAAACCCTAGGAGAATCTGTTCTTTTCATTTTCCACAAAAGGCACCTGAACTTTAAAGCGGAGTTGCATGGGTTTTCCATTCTCTCGTATAAATAAAGGAGCCACCAAAGAAAGAAGGAAAGAAAGAAAGGAAGGAAGGAAGGAAGGAAGAAAGAAAGAGGAAATGAATAAGAAAAAAGATATAGTAAAAAAAATCTAAAAAGGGATTGTTTTTGTCATCATGTATGTTACTGTGCCTTTTGCCTTCCAAACGTTCAGGATGGAAGGAGAAGCAGTTATGTTATCATTATAATAGGCCTGTGAGATGGGTTCAGCCGGGAACATGTAATTGGTCTGGTATCACACAATCCTTGGGTTCAGAAGGCATTTGAAGGTGGGTGACCTGGATTTGAAACAGGTGTCAGCAACTGCAGCAGTCTTATTATTTCCACCTACAATTTTCTCTCACCATAGTGAAAAGAGTAAATTATGAGGGATTAGGGAGGTGCCGCCACCCCAACCCACCCACTGCAAAATCTGGACAAATTAAATCTTTTTATGATCAAGAAACACTGGGTCTGAAACTCAGTGGAGTTGTCATCAACCAATGATAGGTGCCTCCTTCTCTGCTGGGCAGTGAGCTGTATTTTGTCCAGGGGTGAGCAACAAGTAGATTCCAACTGGCATCATTATTCACCATTGGCTGTGCTAGCTCTAGTGTCCCTCCAGTACCATCACCTGGATGGCCACAGGTTCCCGGCATCTGTTTTAGAGAAAGGATGGGCTACAGCAGACCTGCCCAACAGGTAGACCGCGGACTACCGGTATCCCGTGAGGGGTTCAAAAGTAGCCCTCCGGCCACCAATAAAAAAGTGAGGGGATAAGTTCTCCACCCTAGCGTTCCCTATCCTAGAGACCACCACTGCCCCAGCAAAGTTCTGGGTCTGCCAGCCCACTCTCTCAGCCGAGCAGGGCAGTTCAAAGGCCATGGCAGAGTCCCCTGCTCCCACCTCTGGCCAGATGATAGAGCAGGTGCAAGGGAAGTGTGTGGATGGTCAGCCTTCCCATAGGAATGCATTGAAAATCAATTAATCCATTCTAGACGAGCATGTGATTGGGATGGACAAAATTCCTAAGTAGAGGTAGGCCTCAGGCACTTTGGGCCAGAAAAAGTAGACCTTGGCCTGTTGAAAGTTGGACAGGCCTGGGCTACAGTATTGGCTTGAGTACAAAGTGTTGTGCACGCACTTAAAATACACTCCTCACAGCTTTAGGGTTTGGAACATTATTGCCGAACAACAGGCAGTCAGTCACAAGCAGTGAAACTGTGGATCCGTGCAGCACGTTTCGAAAGACTAGCACCCCTCTTCCCTTGGAATGTTTAAGGAACAAAACACTTTAATGTGCATTGATTAAACATTTGGATCCACTCGTTCGATACCTCCCAACATTTCATTATCAAAATGTTACCATCTGTGAAGTGGTAGACAAAATAGAATAGCAAAACTCACATCTCCGAATCTTGTTTCTGAGTGCTTTTTTTGTTCAGCTAGTTCATCAATAACCTTCTTTAAATAGCTTTGCTTGGGAGTTTTTCAGAAATTATTGCAAAGCCCTTCTGCATCTCTCTCTCTCCTCTTCCAGCAACTGTTTTCAGCCATGGTCCTGTCCACCCTGACTTAGAAGTAAACCCATTTAACTTAATGCAATGTATGCCTCAACAAGTGTTCTTAGGATCAGAGGTTGGAAATACTTATTAACAGACTGG
>JAHTLZ010000161.1:3115219-3125768 GCA_023846285.1 Phrynocephalus versicolor | reverse complement strand
CTATCTATCTATCTATCTATCTATCTATCTATCTATCTATCTATCTATCTATCTATCTATCTATCTATCTGTCCATCCAGACACTGCAACAAGGTGAATAACGCAGGTAGGTCAAGTGTAGCTTTGTGGTCATATGTGGTCCTCAGGGCTGTTTTTACAGCTCCAAAACTTCCCTTTATTTAGCAGGAAGAAGGAACTGCATTTCCTGGAAACCTCCAGGAGTAGTGACCAACCTTTTAAATAGGTCACAGCCCTCTTCTCATCTCTCTCTAACTGCTTTCAAAAACCAGAAATGGACCACTGTTCAAAACTGGAAAATTTTCAATTTCCTTCCTTCCCTTGTTTATACTTTTATATATTTATTTATTTCCTTCCTTCCTTCCTTCCCTTGTTTATATTTTTGATTTTTCTTCCTTCCTCGCCCACTGCTCTTTTATTTTGATAATTTTTGGTAGCCTCTGCAACTCCTGGAATGGCCCATGCTTTAAACATTAGCTCTTGGACATCTGCAGGTTGCCTACCCTAAAGTGTGATTCCAACATCTTTTCTCTCCAATGAACTTTCATTGGGCATCTAGCCACTACAAATTGTCTTGTGCATTCAAGTCGATTCAGCAGTAAAGTTGTGGTCAATTTGGAAGCGCAGGTACTGATCACAACAAGCCTCATACCCACCACCCTCACAAAGAGTGTCCCAAAATGCAGGTAGCTGATGTCGGTAGCAAATGTGAAACTGCCAGCAAATTAGGGGGTAGGTATTTCGTGAGGTTAGTGGCTCTTGGTGGCTTGTTCAGGGGCAAGTTGCCTTCAAATAATAATAATAATAATTTGATTTACAACTACACTTGCTTGCAGTGATATACTCATCCTGCAAACATCCATTTCTTGCCCTTTTTGCTGTAAGGATTCTGCCTCCAAAGGAAGCTTGGTGGAGGCTGAGCGTGGCAAATGATACTTAAGCCCAGTGGATCTCAACCTTCCTCATGCCCTGACCCTTTAATACAGTTCCTCATGTTGTGGTGACCCCTTGCCCTGCCGCGGGTGCCATAGAGAACTTCCCTCTACAGCAGGCATACCAAAACTTCGGCCCTCCAGATGTTTTGGACCACAACTCCCAGAATTCTAAGGTTAGATTGCAAATGGCAAAGGACTGTGGGAGTTGTGGTCCAAAACATCTGGAGGGCCAAACTTTGGGCATGCTTGCTCTACAGGCACCCTCAGCCAATCGCAGCCTCCGGTGCCACTGATTGACATCCCCTCCAACTCACTCTTCCTCCCCTTCCTCCTCCAGACCCAAGTCGTTTGTGCCTCTTTCTGCACTGGCTCATGGCACCCCTATGAAATGGTAGTTTGATCCCCCCCCCCAGGGGTCCCAACCCCCAGTTTGGGAACCACTGCTTTAGTCGCACCTGCTTGGAAAGTGGCTTCGGGGACACAAGTTAGTCAATGTATCATCAGCCCAGAGTCTTGTGGCTTCTGCTGTCTTCTAAATCTTCTGCCACTTTCACTGACCAAGAATGTCCAAGTCTGCACTGACTTTGTACCCTCTGTTGTAACTCGCCTGCAGTCCTAATAAAAGGACTTACTCAACCCTGTTAGAGGTGGAGTAACAAATTTCTGGTTGTTTGTAATTGTTTTGTACAGTAAGCCCCCAGCGATCACGGGGGTTAGGGACCCACCCCACCCGCGATGCACAAAAATCTGCAATATGCTGAAGCAGGTGGGGTGGGGGCAGGGGGCGACTGTGTGGCGTACCAGCGGCAGCAGGGGGATCTTACCTCCCGCCACCACCGCCTGACCGCACGGCCCTGAGGCTTCTTGGGGGTGCGTGGGAGGGCCGTGCGGAGCAACCGGATTGCCCGCCGCCGCCTGCCCACGCACCCCGGAGGCTTCTCAGGGGTTCATTGGAGGGGCGCACGGAGCGACCGGATCGCCCGCCACCGCCCACCCACGCACCCTGGAGGGTTCTCGGAGGTGCAGGGGGTGGCGCGGAGCAACCCGGCTGCCCCCCCCGCACCCTCCCCCACAGTGCAGGTACTGCGGTCCCGCGATGTAGTGGGACCACAATACCTGAACCGCGAAATGGCGGGGGGGTCACTGTATGTATGGATAGATAGATAGATAGATAGATAGATAGATAGATAGATAGATAGATAGATAGATAGATAGATAGATAGATAGATAGATAGATAGATAGATAGATAGATAGATAGATGTATATATGGATTTCTTTGTTTATGGTTTCTGTTTTTATCCCTTGTTAATGCTAATTTATTGTTACTCACCACCTTGAGAGGCTTTGGCAAGCAGGTGGCATACAAATCATAAATTAAACTAAAACTAATTCCCTGTGATACTTTATAGTCATAGGAGGCAGAACCTAACTCTTTCTGCAGAGTAAGTGCAGTGCAACTTTTGCAGTTGAGGAGAGATGCCTGGACTAAATCATGAAGAAAGGTAATTCAAATGCCCGTTTGTGCTGTTTCTTGTGTCTGATTGTGGATTTTGAGAGGACCACGAGACAGATCAGAGCATGTTATGTGTTACAAGGGTGCTGGCACATTCTTGGGTCTGAACCTAAGTTTGAGTCTTTGGTACTGTAGCAGGCACCCTAACCTATGAATATTTATTTCTTGGTATGATGTAAAAAAATGGTATTTGCGTAACCAATGAAGGAGCTTGTGGGTGGAGTTAATGTGTGTTTATATAACTTTGCACAAGCCTCCATAAAATAAATAGGGCCAAGAAGATGTAATAGTAAGATAGGGACCTGAGTAAAAGATCTAGATAGGAATAGGGTTAGAGTTTATTCTGATGTTTTTATATCTATATCTATAAAAAGGTCATAAGAACATAAGAAGAGCCATGCTGGATCAGGCCAAAGACCCATCTAGTCCAGCTTCCTGTATCTCACAGTGGCCCCACCAGATGCGTTTGGGAGCACATGAGACATGTCTCCTGATACCATTCCCCTGCATCTGGCCCTTGAAGTACAGGGTCAAGGTCAAGGTTTCCCCTGCACATGCATGCTAGTTGTGCCCGACTCTAGGGCCGGTGCTCATCTCTGTATTCAAGCTGAAGAGCCAGTGTTGTGCAAGTCCATGGCCATGTGGCCGGCATGGGTGTAAGGAAACACTGTTTTACCTTTCCACTTTTTACAGCGGTACCTATTTATCTACTTGCATTGACATGCTTTTGAACTGCTAGGTTGGCAGGAGCTGGGGTTATCAGTGGTAGCTCGCTCCACTGCGTGGCACCCGGGATTCCAACCACTGAGCTGCTAACTATATCTATATCTGTATATCAATATATCGATATATGAATATCTAATAGATATAGATATAGATATAGATTCGCCTGATTTTGGATGATAAACAGGGATGGCCCTGGCTAGTACTTGGATGGGAGACCACCCGGGAATACCAGATGTGGGAGGTGCCTGGAGTAAGAGCTGGCAGACCACTCCAGTATTCCTGCCAAGAAAACTCCATGGACATGGGGTCAAGAAGAGTCGGTCATGAGTGTAACGACACAACACACACACACACACACACACACACACACACACACACAACTGCAATAGGTGATCATAGATCTATATATCTAAAGATACAGTCGTGCCCTGCTATATTGTGATTCACATACTGCAGTCCCGAATCCCGATATATCTCAGGACCTCAGTATATGAAGACAAGGGCTCCTGGGGCAAGCTGTGTGGGCCTGTCTGGGGCCTCCTGCGCTTACCTCAGGCCTGGTGTTGCCCCGAGAGGACCTCTGACAGGCTTCCTGGGCCTCTTGGAGGCCCCAGAAGTGGTTTTTGGTGAACAGGAAATGACTTCCGAAATATATTTTCATGATATTCAGCTGAAATCTGGCTTCTTACAGCTTGACCACATTGTGACACTCTGGGACAACTGAGAACAGATCCTGTCCTTCCTCTGTCGGGCAAACTTTCTGGTTTCCTCTTTCCACTCAGTCTTCTTTCCTCAAGACTAAACGTGCCCAGTTCTTTTAATCTTTCCTTCATTCCCAGCCCCTGATCATCCTTGTTGCCCTTCTCTGGCCTCGTTCTGGCTTCTTGGCATCCTTCTCCAAGTGTGGTGTCCAGAGTAGGATAAAATGGCTTGTAGGAACAGGGCCTTTTCAGCAGCTGCCCCCAGATTATGGAATGCCCTCCCAAGTGAGACCCACCTGGCACCAACACTGATGACATTCCGGCACCAGGTAAAAACATTCCTGTTCCAGAAGTCTTTTAACTGATTATTGTGGGTCCTGGTGGCGATTTTAGTGTAGTATTTTAATATATTGTATTTATTATATTTAACTGTTTTATTGTTTTGATTTTATTGCAATTTGATGTTTTAATTGTCTGAATTGTTTACTTTGATTGTGAGCCGCCCAGGGACCTTTGGGTAGTGGGCGGCATGCAAGCTATATAAATAAATAAATAAATAAAGTACTCCAGGTGAGGCTTCACCAGTGCCAAATAGAGGGGGAGTTGAGTCCATGCCCTGTTGTCCTTTCTGCATCCTTGAAACATCTAAAGCTGGCCGTGGGCAATTTGCTTCCTCTTCCTTCCTTTTGTCCAAGTTTAAATAGAAATTGGCTGCTTTTCAGGGGCAAAACAGGCAGGGAATGTCCGTGAGCCACTGAACGGCTGTGCCAGCAATTCTCATTCTTTCTTTTCTAATGGCTGCTTAAAACCCCATCAAGATGGCATCGACTCATTGTCGTCGTTTTTACCGCTCAACTGAAACTGCTCTGGAACGGAGCCCAGAGAGAAAGGCTAAATTGGATCCTATCAAATCAGCATCACCCTGAAAGTGCTAATGAATGACTCCTTAAGAAGAGTTTGTCATTGTAAAATAACGACCCAAAGGATTCACAGTCATGCAGGTTGGGGAGGGTAGCGCTGAAACACAACAGACAACATGACACCGTCTTCCTCATGGTGCAGTGGTTAAACTGCTGTACTGCAGCTGTATGCAACCTGGGGTTCTATTCCAGGCAGCTGGCTCAAGGTTCACTCAGCCTTCCATCCTTCTGAGATCTGTAAAATGAGTACCCAGCTTGCTGGGGTAGGTATGCAATGTGTAGCCTGCATAAATAAACTGTAAACTGCCCAGAGAGTGCTTTAAACACTATGAACTAGTATAGGCTTCTTTCAGTCTCGAGAGACTATGGTATCGTGCTCTGTATAGAAGCCGTGTTGTTTCCACACTGCATGCAAAGCTGAAGTGGCCTCTTCAGAGCACAAGGCCTGGGTAGATTAATATTGAGGTTAAAACTGTCACCCAAGCAGCAAAAATACCCCTCTCCACATTGCTGGAATAGTTTAATGGAACTCCATTGCAGGAGTTACCAGAACATGATTGTACACAGCCATGAACTGTCTCCGGGACTCCGGCTCCGGATTTTGCCTCAAGGTTAACTCCTGAAGCCTTTTTCAGAAATGGATATAGCCACAAGGCCATGGAGGTCTAAAATCAGGGTTTTCCTTCTCCTTGAAGAAGGTTCTTCTGTTTTATCTGCTGTTAAATCCCTCACAGCTTCAAAACAATTAGCCATCTTCTTATATAACCCTGGGAAGTGGACCTTACAGGATACTACCAGCCGGGCCAGCTGGACCAATGGTTTTAGGAGGTATTACAGAGTTTTAGGAGTTATGACAGAGTTTATTTTCTTGGGCTCCTTGATCACTGCAGATGGTAACTGCAGTAACGAAATTAAAAGACACCTGCTTCTTGGGAGGAAAGCAATGGCAAACCTAGGTAGCATCCTAAAGAGCAGATACATCACTTTGCTGACAAAGGTCTGGACAGTCAAAGTTATGATTCTTCCAGTAGTGATGTATGGAAGTGAGAGCTGGACTATAAAGAAGGCTGATTGCCGCAGAATCAATGCTTTTGAGCTGTGGTGCTGGAGGAGAGTCTTGAGAGTCCCCTGGACTGCAAGGAGATCAAACCTATCCATCCTGAAAGAAATCAACCCCGAATGTTCACTGGAAGGACAGATTTTGAAGCTGAGGCTCTAGTACTTTGGCCACCTCATGGGAAGAGAGGACTCCTTGGAAAAGTCCCTGATGTTGGAAAAGATTGAAGGCAAAAGGAAAAGAGGATGGCAGAGAATGAGATGGTTGGACGGTGTCATCGATGCAACCAATATGGATTTGACCAAACTCTGGGAGGCAGTGGAAGATAGGAAGGCCGGGCATGCTCTGGTCCATGGGGTCACAAAGAGTCGGACACGACTGAACAACAACAACAACTCCAACACTGACAATGATTAAGCATTAAGTAAAAATTGCAGCAAGTTAAGCAAAATGGTGGTTTGATGAAACTCAACAGTAGTCAGCTCCCAATGGGAGTTGTAATTAGAATGCTGCTGCAATCACTGGCACGCGGCAGTTGTGAACAATTCAAAATAAATGGCCTATTAATTGGAACTCTGAGGCAGTATATAAACAACATATTTGCCTTGCTTTTCCTTCTCATCTAGTTTGTCCGGTGCATAAGGACAGGAACAGAATATGATGCCCAGTACCCAAGGGAGATGCCTCAGCACCTTTGCATTTGTATCAGGTCTCCTGATGTGATCTAGACGAATACACCCTGTCAAGCCTGTCATGAGATTTACCAGGGAGGTGAGAAAATGGTATACACTTCCATAGATATTGATTTAGCTACTTGGGAAACACATGAGGTGATCGTAAGACTGCACCTGAAGTATGGTGTACAGTTCTGGTCACCGCATCTCAAAAAAGACATAGTGGAACTGGAAAAGGTGCAGAAGAGAGCGACTAAAATGATTACTGGGCTGGGGAACCTCCCTTATGAGGAAAGGCTACAGCATTTGAGGCTCTTTAGTTTGGAAAAAAGGTACCTGAGGGGGTGCTATGATTGAGACGCACAACATTAAACAGGGCATGAATAAAGTGGATAGAGGGACACTCTTCTCCCTCTCACAAAATACCAGAACTAGGGGACATCCACTCAAACTGAGGGTTGGGAGAGTGAGAACACACAAAAAGAAAATACTTCTTTACCCAGCAAGCTGTTAGCCCTTGGAACTCCCTGCCATAGGATGTGGTGATGGCATTTGGCCTGGATGCCTTCAAAAGGGGATTGGACAGATTCCTGGAAGAAAAGTCCATCACAGGTTACAAAACAGGGTATGTCAAAGGCCAGATACAGGGGAGTGGTGTCAGGAGACATATATCTCATCTTGTGCGCTCCCAGACGCATTTGGTGGGGCCACTGTGAGATCCAGGAAGCTGGACTAGATGGGCCCTTGGCCTGATCCACCATGGCTCTTCTTATGTTCTTATGTTATGAGCCTGCAGGAGCTGTGGAGGATAAGACATTTTAGTACATGCGGATTCATAGGCTCGCCATGAGTCAGAGGTGACTTAGTTGCCCATAACAACAACAAAAAGTATGGGGAATTTGTCTGTTTCTTTCAATATTGTTTGAATATTGAAAGCCACCTTTGGTCCTCTGGAGGAGAAAGACAGGGTATAAATTTGTCAGTTGAGATACTTTGATGCATCAAAAGCCTCTTCTATGTCTATCACTGCGATCTCAAACAAAACAATTCTATCCTGCCATGCTATCTAGATCGCCACACACAAAATGCTTATTGTCTTGCGTGGCATTCAGAGATGTAGTTCTTTTAGCCGAGGTACACTTCAGAGATGGCAGTAACATATATTTTTCTGGGTGTTGAAAATCCCTCTGTATGCAGGTCACTCTGTGACTCATCTTCACTTCGGATAAATATAATAAAATGAGAGCTAGAAAACACAGATACCAAGATAACAGTTCTTGAGGCTGAAACAGCCAAAATTTCTATGAGCACACCTGGAAACAGCTGTCTTATTTGAATGCTAGGCTGTCAGTGTATATACAGGAGCACAACAATTTTTGGATCATGCGTTTCATTAAGTTATTCTTAAGCACATACCATTCTCCCCCATAGGGAAAGAAGAACAGAGACAGGTTTTTTTTTTCACTACATAACCATCTCTGTCCAAAGCTCGCATCTCCAGTGGCTACATACTATACTACAAAAGTTGCTGCAATGGGATTTATTAATTGAAAAAGGAGTTGAACAAGAGTTTTCTAAAGTACTAGTACATCTTTAAAAATTGTGCCCTTCAATGCCTGTATTTTTAAAAAGTTTTAGCTGCAAATGGGATACCACTTAATTATGCAGGCTACACATTGCTGGGTACTTAGTTTTGTGATCTCAGATGGATGGAAGGCTGAGTGAACCATAAGCTGGCTACCTGGCGATTGTGAGCAGAGTTTTAGCTGCAGTATTGCAGTTTAGCCAGTCTGCCACAAGGCGTCTAACACTGGAGGCACCTGAAAGCACTGCATGTTTTGAATGAAAAGTTTTTAAAATCTTAATTTTAAGTTAAAGTTAAGTTTTTAAAATGTTAATTTTGCTCAGGTGGGAGAGTTGGGGGAGTGCAAGGGAGAGCAACTAAAATGATTACTGGGCTGGGGGACCTTCCTTATGAGGAAAGGCTACAGCAATTGGGGCTTTTTAGTCTGGAAAAAAGGCGCCTGAAGGGGGATGTGATTGAGACGTACAAAATAATGCAGGGCATGAGTAAAGTGGATAGAGGGACGCTCTTCTCCCTCTCATAAAATACCAGAATGAGGGGACATCCACTCAAATTGAGGGCTGGGAGAGAGAGAACAGACAAAAGAAAATATTTTTTTAACCCAGCGTGTTGTTAGTCTGTGGAACTCCCTGCCCCAGGATGTGGTGATGGCATCTAGACTGGATGCCTTCAAAAGGGGATTAGAGAGATTCCTGGAAGAAAAGTCCATCACGGGTTACAAACCATGGTGGAGATGTGTAACCTCCAGGCTTAAAACCAGGGTCCTTCAAGGACCACGTGCAGGGGAATGGTATCAGGAGACAGGTACAGTAATACCTCAGATAACAAATGCCCCTGATAATGAATTTTTCGGATAATGAATTGCAATTTCCAAGTATTGGGCTGCCTCGGATAACGAATTTTCCCTATGGGCTGCCTTGGATAACAAATCACAATTTCTAGGTATAGGTCTGCCTCGGATAACAAATTTTCTCTATGGGCTGCCTTGGACAACGAATTTTCCCAATGGGCTGCATCGGATAACGAATTTCCAGCATGCATAGGTAAAAATGAGTTATCCTGGGTAGCATTGCATTTGTACCTTTAAAGTGCACTTTATAAAGGGTTTATAAAGGGTTTTGAGCAAAAAAACAGGTGTCTGTGTCATTTTCCTGGGCTCTGGAACGGATTAATTGGTTTCTCATTCATTCCTATGGGAAACTGTGTTTCAGATAATGATTTTTTTTTTTTTGATAACGAATTGCCTCGGAGAATGAATTAAATTCGTTATCCGAGGTACCACTGTATCTAGTCTCGTGCGCTCCCAGACACATCTGGTGGGGGTGCTGTGAGATACAGGAATCTGGACTAGATGGGCCTTTGGCCTGATCCAGCACGGCTCTTCTTATGTTCTTATGACCCAGGGGAGTTCGAGGGAGCACAGGTGGTCCAGGGACTGCATCTGGCTTGTTTCCGAGTCTGAAGTTACGTCCAAGACTATTATCTCTTAAGAAAGATACTACCATCAAATCTAAAGCCTCAACACACACAAACTTCCGGAAGATGGGCGGGCTGCAAAGTTCCCTCCGGAAGATGGGCGGGGTACAAATTCAATAACAAATAAATTAAAATAAATTAGTTGGCGCCGGGGATGTACCAGAAAAGCAATGACTTTTTGTCCATTGTGGATGTAAAAAAAGTGTGTCTTTCATGTGTGTGTGTGTGTGTGTGTGTGTGTGTGTGTGTGTGTGTATAGTCTTTGTCGGTGGTACCTTGTCAGTGGAACCTGGTTTTTATTCACTATCACTAGTATGTTGTCCAAAACTTCTGTGATGTATTATTGTACTGTATGTGATCTGCACCCAAAACTTGGTCATTTGTACAACTTATCTTAACAATGGAACATCTTCAGCAAAAAATAAATGTGCAAGACATAAATCTACTTGTTTGCCACCCCTACTGGGTGATACGTTGACAAGATTTACATAACAGTTTGCCTTTTCTCTATTGCATTTCTCCTTCTTTTAATCTTCCAAGTATTTTTCATCTTCCTCCATTGTAGATAGATCATACCCTTTCATTGCAGCAGCTGATGGATTGCTGTTTCTCTGCAGTGCAGCCGCAGACCCCAGCAAGCAGGATGTAATAAATTATATAAATAAAGGCATTTAAAAAGAAGGTGCTGTTCCCTTGATAATCTGCACCCTCTCTTTCTATTCCCCCTCCACCCTCCCACCCACTCCCCAAATGAACTGCATTATTTCTTACAATGCATGGCTCTGTTTGCTCCTAAATAACTCAGTCCCTGTGTCTTTTGCAGTGTTCCTCTCCCCAGTGTTGAGGTTAACATCATTTCTTGCCTTCACTTGTAGATGTAGGCAAGACCTCTTCTCTCATTCTCTCTCTCTCTCTCTCTCTCTCTCTCTCTCTCTCTCTCTCT
>JAHTLZ010000161.1:3090259-3115209 GCA_023846285.1 Phrynocephalus versicolor | reverse complement strand
GATAACAGTGTGAAATCCACTTCTTGCCTGAGTTTATTGCTGCAGAAATGGAAATGGGAAACATGAGTTCATGGGAATAGGAGCTTTGTAGAAAAGTGTAAAGTTTGGAGGGGCCATTTGGGATGAGGCATACTTTCCCAGGGAACCAGTGCCTCCTGTTGTCCTCCTGCTTCTTTCCTCCCTCCACCTTTTTCTTCCATGAGTTGCAGGGTATTGTATGCTTCCCCCCCCCCATAATGTTCGAAGACAGAGGAGAATGAGAGTAGGAAACTGCCATTGGACCCAGATTTAAAGCTTATTAAGGCAGTTCTGCTGCACCCAAGCTTCCTGCAAATTAGTTAACAAGCTGTAAACAAGGCTAGTTGGCGAATTTCTTCCTCCCTCCCTGTGTGGCCAGTTATTGTCAATTTACCTGGAAAATCTTGACTTCCCAGGTTCGACTACACAGCAAGTAAATTTGCATTGTTTGTGCAGTAGCACCCTAAACGAAAAATTCCAAAGACCTGTTTTAAGGTAGAATTCAGCATGTTATGTTTGTTTATTTATTTTATTTACAGTATTTTTACCCTGCCTTTCTCCTTGGAAAAGGGCCCAAGGCAGCTTACAATAATGAGAGACAATATAGAGTCCAGTACAATTAAGACATATTTGAGAACAAGGAATTGAGGGACATCCTACAGCATTAAAAGACAACATTAAAGATACAAGAGAACACGAGCAGTTAAAGAGAAAGTAAAAATTCCATGTAATCATGGGCAGGTGCTCTAAAACCTCTGCCTAACGCAAATTAGGATGCACTGCTACAGTGCACAGCTTCCACTAGATGCCAGCTCCGACAGTGAGTGACTTTTCTTTCTCAAATCCTTCTATTATATTTAGAAGCCACAGGTAACCTGGTAAGTCCAAAGACTCACAGTTCTGCTACTGGTATTTCCAATGATATCACTGATGATGCAATTATATAGAGTATAGAACATTGGGCTTCTCCAAGGGGCCTTCCTTGCTCTCTCTTATGGCCAGACTGCCTTCTGGGATCTCATGATGCTTGCTCTTAATGGAGACTAATGCTGCATTAGCTAATGGGATGATCTAATTAGGTTTCAATGTTCCGACTCTAGGCTGGCTCTCTTCCTCCATTTCCAGGGCTCTTGGAGATGAAGACGGAGAGCTATTCAGAGGGATCCCTGAAGGATTCAAACCTGGCACTGCCGTCGCCACCACTGTCATGGTTGTGGTTCTGCGCATGATAGATGCACTTTTACTAGGGAAAGTGTGAAAGCAGATTCATGAACTTTGGGCATTATTTCTTCACTTGTTGTGAAGGGCAGACATGTACAGGTAGAACAAACACACCCACTGCCATCAGGCTGAAAAATAAATTATAGCATAATTCTGGAAGTTGTTGTCAATAATGTTTTTATTGTAATAATCAACAAAGACTGTTTTTCATGGGTATGGGTTCATTTTATTGTAGACCATTTCATTTTATTATTAGAGCATGCATGGAATGGCAGAGCACCTGGCTCAGTGCCTCCACAGATCCTAGAAGAAACAGACCTATTTTTATAAGTGCATATACTTCTCCTTTCAGAAATAGGACTTTCCAATGGGCACATGGATTTGAACCTTGTACAGTAATCCCCCACCTATTGCGGGGGTTATGGACCTGACCCAACCCGCAATAATTGAAAATCCGCGATATGGGGATGCTGAGTCAGGTCAGGACTGGGGGGGGGGGCATGGCACTGCCCTGAACGGGCCTCCAACAGGCTTCTCGGGCCCCAGAAGTGATTTCTTGCAATCCGGAAGTCACTTCCGGTTTGCTGGAAGTCACTTCCGGTATGTCGGAAACCACCGCTGGGGCCTTTGACCAGCACAGGAAGCCGGTCAGAGGCCCATTTGGGGCAGCCTTTCAGTCCTGGGTTAAGTGCAGTAGGCCTCAAACAATCCCAAGCAGCTTACCCCAGCGGCCCTTGCGTTTCATATACTGTGGTCCCGCAAAATGGCGGGGGACCACTTGTAATGTCATTTGGAATGTTTGTACTTGCTGTTGACCATGACTAGCCAATTCTCTCTGTCATAAGCTATTTGTGACTCTTTCCTCGCTTGTCATCCATCCCTAATCTAGAGTATGACATCGCGGGGACGATGCCACTGTGGATCACATTTCCCACTTGCCATGCTGTCTCCATTGTAGAGCAGAGATCAATGGTTGAAATTGCAAGGGGGGTGGGATGTTTAGTATTAGAACACTAATGGCATCTCTCATTAGCATGGAAGCATTCGTTTGTTACAAATGAGAAACACTTTCCTTAATGAGGAACTCTTAATAGGTGTTGGGCTTTGCACTAAATTATCATATTAACCACAAGATCATTATCAAGTGCTTCCTTAATATGCCACAATACTGCTGTCTCATCATTTATAACTCACCATTTCATCACACAACCTTCTCGCCTTTTTAACTGCTTCAGCAGGAGAAATGAAGGAATCGGAAAGATGAGGAAGTAATACAGATGGTTGTGCTACAGCTAGAGGTTCTAATCATTTCAACCTAATTTTATTTTATTTTATTTACTTATTTATTTATTTATAAGAACATGAGAAGAGCCATGCTGGATCAGGGCAAAGGCCCATCTAGTCCAGCTTCCTGTATCTCACAGTGGCCCCACCAGATGCGTTTGGGAGCGCATGAGACTAGATATCTGTCTCCTGATACTACTCCCCTGCATCTGGCCCTTGAAGAACCCCGGTTTTAAACCTGGAGATTACACATCTCCATCATGGTTTGAAACCTGTGATGGACTTCTCCTCCAGGAATCTGTCCAATCCCCTTTTGAAGGCATCCAGGCCAGATGCCATCACCACCTCTTATGGCAGGGAATTCCACAGACTAACAACAAGCTGGGTAAAAAATAATTTCTTTTGTCTGTTCTCACTCTCCCAACTGTCAGTTTGAGTGAATGTTCCCTAGTTCTGGTATTTTGTGACAAGGGGATGAGCTTCCCTCTATCCACTTGACTCATGCCCTGCATTATTTTGTACATCTCAATCATATCCCCCCTCAGGTGCCTTTTATTTCCAGACTAAAGAGTCCTAAATGTTTTAGCCTTTCCTCATAAGGGAGGTGCCCCAGCCCAGTAATCATTTTAGTCGCTCTCTTCTGCACCTTTTCCAGTTCCACAATGTCTTTTTTGAGATGCGGAGACCAGAATTGTACACAATACTCCAGGTGCGGCCTTACTATCATTTTGTATAATGGCCTTATTATGTTGGCTGTTTTATTTTCAATCCCCTTTTTGATAATCCCTAGCATGGAATTGGCCTTCACTGCTGCCACACATTGGGGAGACACCTTCATGGAGCTGACCACCAACACACCGAGATATCTTTCCTGATCCGTCATGGATAGCTCAGAGACCATGAGTTGATAGATGAAGTTTTGATTTTTCGCCCCAATATGCATTACTTTACATTCTGCTACACTGAAACGCATATGCCATTTTGCATCCCATTCCCCCAGTTTGGAGAGATCCTTCTGGAGCTCATCGCAATCTTCTCTGGTTTCTACCACACGGAAAGTTTTTTGTCATCTGCTAACTTGGCCACCTTCTTGTATTCTTAAGATACAAAAACAAGAACTCAAAAAGTATCAAAAATATCAAAAGCTTAACAAATCTCAATCCTAGTTTTATTTCCCTAAAAATAATAAAAGCGAAGTCATCCTGACTGAATACATTCAAGATTTCTTCTAAGCTAACTTTTCCTGTTCTACCCAACTGCAGTGAGCTCCATTGCTCAAAGTGATCCTAAACTCATCAGCAGCATAATAATCAGTATAATAATGGCTTCTCTCTCTCTCTCTTCTCCTCTTCTTCTCACAGCTTCCAGATGTCACATGACATAACTGACCAATGGTAGCTAACCGTATTCCGTGCTGCTAGTTTGCTATGTCTCTTCTTAACAATTCACACTATGTCCCATCATGCTTATTTCCGTACAATCTGTAATGACTACAGATGCATGCATGGAAGGAAAAAGCACTCCTTGTCTCACTCTCATACTGGAGATGTGAAATCTCTGGGAGTATAGAAATTCCTCAGCAAGCTCTCTTAATGTGGAGGCAGTCAAATATTTATTTATATAATTCTGTCTATTCAGAGGCAGGCTAGAATTGATTGGTTAGTGCTGGATAGACTGACAGTCACCCTAACCCAAAAAGGTCCTTCCCACCCACACTCTTTAAAGGCAGGAGCTGTGGTTGTTAAAACCCTAGCAGGAATTCAGTAAGGTAAGGCTCGCAGACACCCTCATGAGTGGCTCGGATTCTGCTGGTGGCAAGCCAGTTCAAATTATTTTTTAGTGTGCATGAACAGAGTGGCGAAAGGGAAATAGGAGACTTTGGCACCGAAGCTGTGGCAGGATCAGTCCGAGCTGTCAGAGAGAGGTGGAGACCCAGCTCCTTCCAGGACGCCATGTGCAACCACGCAAGCCGCTGTTGAAAACGTTTCCAGCCTGCCTCTTGATTACAGCCCTGAAGCTATTGAACTTGCTTCAATCCATTCATAGGAGTTCTATTTAGTCCTCCAATATACCTTTTAAATTAAACTCAGCCTTTACACCTCCAGGGAAGGCAGAGAGAGGTGTAAGAAAAGGTGTGGAGCATAAAAGAGATCAAACTTTAAACCCACCTTTGGTGTTTGGCGCGGGGCTGTTGTAAGTGGGAGCAACAGAGCCGCTTTTCCTGAAATGACATAGCAACCTTTTCCTTTGTCAAACCTGCTAATTGTTGCCCCCAAGTGCAATATATTTGGTTAATTGTTTTGTGATGAGTGTTATAGAATCCTAGAATAATAGAGCTGGAAGGGAAGGCCATCAATTCCAACCCCCCACTCAAGGCAGAAATCCAAATCAAAAGATATGTGACAGTGGTTCAGTTTTCTCCTGAATGCCTCCTGTTTTGAAGGTCTCATCACCTGCGAAGGTCATGGTTCCCATTGTCATTTTTCTCTAACAGTTAAGACATTTTCCCACATATATTCAGCTTAAATCTGGCTTCCTGTAACAAGCGTATTATGACTTCCCTGGTGGTGGTGGGTTATTGTTAACTAAATAATTCTCCCCCAACCCCCACTTTCACAATGTGTGTGATTTTATATCACACTGGTGATTAATCAACTACAGTGGTACCTTGTATAAAGGAATTATTTTGTTCCAAATGAAATTATGTTAAGCAAATTTTCCTTTATACGAATTCCCATAGGAATGCATTGAAAATGGAGTAATCCCATTTTATGTTGTACGGATTTTCCCCATAGGCGATTATGTTAAGCAAATTTCCCCTATCTCCAGAATATTTTATGTTGTACAGATTTTATGTTATACAAGCTGTTTGTTATACAAGGGTCCACTGTACATTGCAAAATAACAAAAAAGAAACTCTTTAATTATCAGCAGTCTGGGCTGTGTTGGTGACATCCATTCCTTTTGCTCGGGTGAAAAAAAAAACAGGATACTGGTCAATATTTCTCTGCCTTGTTTCTTGTTTATTGATTGATTTAGAATATTTTTACCCTGCCTTTCTCCTTGGACAGGACCCAAGACAGCTTATAACATGCAAGGGCATAAGATAAAGTTGGAGGCAATGAGTACACAACACTTGTTAACACAATGAAGACAATATTTAAAGTTAAGAACAATGAAAGTGAAGAGTCATCTTACATCATTAACAAGGCAAAATTAAGCTAAGAGCAATAAATAAATACATTTAGGGGAAAATGCCACTCTTGATAGATGGAAAACAAAAATGGAGAACACAGATAGTATTACAAATCCAGTCTGAGGAGTAATACATACAACCCACTTAAGAATCATATAACAAGTAGCTAGTTACTGAGGAAAAGCTTGTCTAAAAAGAGAGGTCTTTGCCTGCTTGAGGAAGGACAGCAAAGATGGAGCCAGGTGGGCCTCCAGTGGGAGGGAGTTCCGAAGTCTGGGAGCAGCAACAGAGAAGGCCCTCTCCTGTGTCCTCATCAGACAAACCTGCACAGGTGATGGGACCAAGAGAAAGGCCTCTCCTGATGATGAAAGCACCCAAGCTGGTTCCTACAAGATATGGTCTTTGGGCGCTTTTACACAACCCCTAAAATCCGAGGCAAAGCGCTCCCAGATCTGAAGCTTAAAAATGTTTTCCCACCAGCTCCAGACTTTAAAAAAATTAAGTGCGACCACGCCCACCTAAGCGTGTCCCAGCGCACTTTTCAAGTACCTGGCCTCCAGGAGGTAAAAAATCCTCAGATGCGGATTGTAAAACTCTGAATTCCGGGCTCCCTCGCCTTCTGTTTGTTTTTTTGTCCCCGCCACACCTTTAAGAGACAGGAATCCCTACGGGGCTGCTCGGGGCTGTTTCGACCGACAGACGGAGGTGAGCCTGCATTTTTTTTCTCCCTTTTTTCTCCCTCCCCTCACGCAGACAGGAACAATGGAGTGCGGAGGGGTGGAAACACAGGAAGAGGGACAACCCCCCATGATCTCTGGTCTGAATTTAAGTTGCCACCTGATTTTAGAGGTCGTGTAAAAGCGTCTTTAGTTTCTGTTCTGGTATTTCAGGTTTCCTGCCTGCGTCTTCAGTCCCCCCCCCCTTCAAACTTGGATGGTGGATACTAGGTAAATTATGCAGATATATATAAATTAATTTACTTCATTAATGATTAGGGTTCCCAGCATATCATGCGCACACAGCCCCCACCCTGCCACAGGAGCCTCCCTCCTATACTGCTGTGATGATTGTTATGATGAGCAAACCGAATTCTGATTTTCAGTGCGTAAAAGAATAACTTGGGCTATTTTTTCTTCAAGGAAGAAGTGGAAAAAGGGAGGATCTGCAGCTTTTCAACGAGACATCTGCATGGGTCCTCATTTGTCATCACCTTTTATTCCTGTTTCCTGGGGAACTTCTGACAGATGCGACTGTTATTGCCAGGAAGAGACAGGATCACCGGGAATCCTTTTGACTCAACAGCGAGAAAAAAACAAGACTCTTCTTTCCACCGTTGCAGTTTCACCTCCTGCCAACCTTGACATGGTTGCCTGGCAAACCGCCCGACTCCTGCTGGGCGTCTTGTCAACGCTTCAAATGTGGATTTCGAACTGATGACACTGCAAAGGGGTTGAGAAGCGATGGGCCAAGGAATGTCCCCGGGAGGCGGAGTAGAGGGAAACACAAGGCATCAAGGGCAAAAGAATATCAACCACAGTGGGGTAGCTGAGCCTGAGATATACCTAGTGTGGTGGAGTGGATAGAATGATGGAGTAGGAGTCAAAGGACAGGGTTCGAATCCCAACTCGGGCACGAAAACTCACTGGGGGAGTAGAACCATAAAACCCCTCCTTAAATATCTCACCTTGAAAAGCAATGAAGGCAACTTATAAGTTGTTTCCATCTCGATAGCATGTAACAGCAATGAGCCGCCGTCTCACAGAGTTGGACACCAGGACTTTTTTTAAATTAGCAGAGATGACTTCATCACTTACCATGTTCCATTGGCTTCCCTAGTCCCTCTGAGTTTAACCAGAGTAGATTTCATAGAATCATGAAGTTGGAAGGGGACTCCAAGGCCGTCCAATCCTACCCCCTGTGTGGGGATTCCATGCCCCAATAGGCTCTGAACCCCATCCTGGCAGCACTGAGGCAGCCTTAGGCCCTGGGTAAACATTTCCAGAGAGCAAGCAGGGAACCCAGTGTGATTAAGCTGACCTGGACCTGGTATAGGTTAAGAGGCCAGGGAAAACAGATGGCTATCCCAGATATCAGGCACATCTGGTCTGTGACCAGCCTGAAGTTCTTTCATCTCTTACCTTATCAATGAGTCCTCATTAGCCAGTAGAGATGGGCACAAAACGAGCGATTTTTCATTTTCGTTTTTGTTTTTTCGTTTCGTTACGTAACGAAATGAAAAATGAATTTTGACTCCAAAATGAAACGAAACAACCCGAAACACGAAAAATTTTGTTGACCGCTTCGTTTTCGTTACGGCAAATACATTTAATTGTGCTAAATGGTAATGAAACAGCAATTTTTTGTTTTTGTTTTCGTTTTTTGGTTCGTTACATAACGAAACGAAAACCACATTTTTTGCAAAAAACCTCACGAAAACGGAAACGAACCGAAACGGACCCCTAAACGACCAAACGACAAATGAAACACCATTTTTTTTAGTCGTGCCCATCTCTATTAGCCAGCATTTCCTCCTAGATAAGGGTGCATACTCCCCCCACCAATGGAATTTATATGTGACTGAAGACCATCCTTCCTCTGTCTTTCACTGTCCTGTTGCCAATGATTATCCACCCCTCCCACGTGTGTGATGCCTTATTTATCACTGCTAATAAAGAGTCTCAGCCGGGCTAGTGAGAGAGGCAGCACGAGATGATGGCATTCTGTCCACCCAGGACCAATGTGTAGTCTTATGTTTCCTACACCGGTCCAAATGAAAGGATATCTGCCAGACAGTTGCCCAAGTTTCTCCTGAAAGCCTCCAGTGTTGGAGATTCATTACCCCTTGATGTCATTGGTTGCATTGTTGTACTGCTCTAACAGTCAGGAAGTTTTTCCTGATAGTCACCTGAAAGCTGGCTTCCTGTAATGCGAGCCCATTTTTGCGTGTCCTCAGCAACCATTACCAAATCATGTTGTACAGCCTAGTAAGAGCCCTTTTACATGACCCCTAAAATCCGCTGCAAAACACTTGCAGATCCGGAGCATAAAATTGTTTTCCCACCAGCAGCAGACTTTAAAATAAAATAAAGTACGCCCACGCCCACTTAGGCACGCCCCAGAGCACTTTACAAGTACCTGGTCTCCGGAGGTAAAATATTTTCCAATGCGGATTGTAAAGCTGTGGATGCCAGGCTCTTCTCACCTTCTGTTTGTTTTTGTTGTCCCCGCCACCCCTTTAACAGACAGGAATCCCTACGGTGCTGCTCCAACAGCAGGCGGAGGTGAGCCTGCATTTTTTCTCCCTTTTTTTCTCCCTCCCCTCACTGCAGACAAAAACAACAGAGTGCGGAAGGGTGAGAACACAGGAAGAGAAACAAAACCGACATGATATCTGGCTGGGGGGGGGGGATCCGAATTTAAGCTACCAGCAGATCTTAAGGGTCGTGTAAAAGGGCTCTAAGCCACACTAGAAGAGTCCTATTGAATCAATGGGGATTTAGTGAGTCATCTCTTCTGCGGGTTCCTAAGTTCCGTTGATTCAAATAGACCTACTTTTTGTGAATTTAGCATAGTAAATTGCAGTAAGACTAGGTCCATTTGAATCAATGGAATTTAAAGAGTGTTTGGCCCACTAAATTTCCATTGTTTTATTAGGCCTACTCTAAAGCAATTTACTATTCTAAGCACCAGGTTTTTGGCTGATATGGTAATGTAAGTGACCCTTGTTGTAAAGAAAGCAATGTAGTGGATTGATCTGTTCCTCTCAATTTCAAACAGAAGCCCAGAACAAATTTACCTCGCCTGTGAAATCGGATTCACCAGCCTAAGGTTGCAACTGCGTGGTGGTGGTGACAAGCAGGGCATGTGTCCCAGGCGCCACACGGGGGGGGGCAAAATGACAAAATATAATTTCTACCTGCTGGGGTATATATGCAGGATCCATGCTTGCCCCAGGTGACACAGATCCTAGTTGTGGACCTGCACCAGCCTCTCTCGTTGGTGTCAATGCCCCTCCCGACACCCCTTGAAATTTCAACTGCCCACGGAGGGCATGTCTGTAGTGGCTGCTCTATCTGTGTCCGCAGTGGATTTGAGGAGGATCGCATGCCAAGGAAAGAGATGTCATGGCATACCGTCTGTAAGAACATTCATCAGCACTGCTCTCCCCCGCCCCCATCAGATTCCCTGAAGAAATCATGCCAGAGCAAACAGATGCACCGTTAATTTGGAAATAATGTTGGACGGCTTAAACAAAAAGAGACAAGCAGCGGGAAATATGGGGGCTCAGTGCCAAGATCGAAGTGAACTGTCATTGTGTAGAGCGGACTGGAGGATCTGTTCCAGGGTTCACCATCCACCCTGGAGCTCTGGCACCTCAAGCGGAAACCCTCTGGTTTTGCCACGAAACATGTCAGGAAGGCACCAGTAGAGAATCACTGTCTCCTCCCTCTTTGAGAATGAGATGGGATTTCCTCTAAGCTGCAGAGACGAAGATCAATCAGTTGGGTCCTTGCTCTTTAGACTTGGACTAAAGCCTAGGGCCAAAGGATGGCCACAAGAACACTATAAATCCTTGTCAGTTGACATCTCTCTGATAATCCACAAGGGGACTCTGGCAGCAAGATCTAATCATCTTAAGAACATAAGAACATAAGAAGAGCCTGCACCATGCCATGGAAGCCTGAAACTTGACTGACCTTAAGAACATAAGAACATAAGAACATAAGAAAAGCCATGCTGGATCAGGCTAAACACCCATCTAGTCCAGCTTCCTGTATTTCACAGTAGCCCCACCAGATGCGTCTGGGAGCTCACAAAACTAGGCATTTGTCACCTGATACCATTCCCCTGCATCTGGTCCTTGAAGTACCCCGGTTTTAAGCCTGTAGATTACCCATCTCCATCATGGTTTGTCACCTGTGATAGACTTTTCCTCCAGAAATCTGTCCAATCCCCTTTTGAAGGCATCCAGTCCAGATGCCATCACCACATCCTGTGGCAGGGAGGTCCACAGACTAAAAATGCGCTGGGTGAAAAAAAAATATTTTCTTTTGTCTATTCTTACTCTCCCAGCCCTCAATTTGAGTGTATGTCCCCTAGTTCTGGTATTTTGTGAGAGGGAGAAGAGCATCCCTCTATCCACTTTACTCATGTTCTGCATTATTTTGCACATCTCAATCAAACCTTCTACTGTGTGCTCTGCAACGTCTGCCCCTGAAGAGGACAAGGAGAAGTTTGCAGCCTTCAACCCAGACACAATCATGTGTTCTGCACCATCAACAGGATCCTGCCTGGCCTAGCTGACTGACAATTCGTTTTCAGGCCGTGCTACCCTGAGCATGGTGGGAATACTTCCTAATATGTGTCCCGAGCTACCCACTTGGTTTTTTGTCTCTCTCCAACCTCGGCATCTAGGACAGACAGTGTTTTCCACTAGCCATTGGTTAATGGTTATGGCATTTGAAGAATGTCTTGGTTTTGCCATGCCACCGTAGTGTGGTGATTAGAGATGGGCACGACTCAGAAAAAAAGTTTCGTTTTTGTTTTCGTTTTCGGCTAGGGTCTGAGTCGTTTCGTTTCCGTTTTCGTGGGCTAATTTCAAAATTTTTCATTTTCGGTTCGTTACGTAACGAAAACGAAAAAACAAAAACGAAAACGAAAAATTTTTCGTTTCTCCCCATTTAGCTCAATTGAGTGCTTTTCCAGTAACGAAAAACGAAAATTGGCTCGAAATTAGTCGTTTCGTTTCCGTTTTCGGACCAGGTTTGTGCCGATTTTCGTTTCCGTTTCGTTTCCGTAACGAAAACGAAAAACGAAAACGAAAACGAAAATACCGCTAAGTTGTGCCCATCTCTAGTGGTGATTGAACTGCAGCACTGCAGCCAAAACTCTGCTCACAACCTGAGTTCAATCCCAGGTAGCCAGCTCAAGCTTCACTCAGCCTTACCAGGTTGGTAAATTGAGTACCCACGTTGTGGTGGGGAGGGGAATATGTAACCAGCATAATTAAATTGTAAACTGCCCAGAGGACGCTTGAAGCACTCTGGGGTGGAACATAAGCAGCACACTTTGCTTTTGCTCTTGCTCTGTGAAAGATGATTGGTGGCTACCCTACCAGTTTGCCCAATTATGCATTCCAGTCTTCCTTTAAGATCCCATAGATCAGTGGGCAGAGCATCTGTTTTGGATACAGATTTTTTTCAGGTCTCTACTTAGAATCACAGAATTACAGAGTTGGAAGAGACTTCAAGGGCCACCTAGTCCAACCCCCCTGCCATGCAGGAACCCCCATCACGGTGCTCCTGACAGATGGCCATCCAGCCTCTGCTTAAAAACCTCCAAAGAAGGAGACTCCACCACCCTCTGAGGCAGCATATTCCACTGCCAGACAGCTCTAACTGGCATGAAGTTCTTCCTAATGTTGAAATGGAATCTCTTTTCCTGTAGTTTGAAACCATTGCCCCGCGTCCTAGTCTCTGAAGCCATGCAAAACAAACCAGTCCCTTCTTCAATGTGACATCCTTTCAAATATTTAAACATATCTATCATATCCCCTCTCAGCCATCTTTTTGTAAGGCTAAACATCCCCAGCTCCCTAAGCCACTCCTCGTAAGACATTTCCTCCAGACCCTCAATCATCTTGGTCGCCCTCCTCTGGACCCGCTCGAGGTTGTCAACATCCTTTTTAAATTGGACACAGTACTCCAAGAGGGGTCTGACCAGAGCAGAATAGAGTGGTACTATCACTTCCCTTGATCTAGACACGATGGTTCTGTTGATGCAACGGAGAATCGCATTGGCTTTCCTGGCTGCTGCATCACACTGCTGACTCATGTTCAATTTGTGGTCCGCCAAGTCTCCCAGATCCTTTTCACAGGTACTATTTTCCAGCCAGGTACAAGTATCTCCCATCCTATATCTGTGCAATTCATTCTTTTTACCTAGATGCACCACCCTACACATTTCCCTTACTTAAAAGGATCTGAAGAGGCAGAGCTGAAAAAAAGCCCTTTGTGCTCACGAGTAGTATGGGAACAGATTTATTTATTTATTTATTTATCTATTTATCTATTTATTTATTTATTTATTTATTTCTATGCCGCCCGTCTTCCAAAGGAACTCCGGGTGGTTTATAACAATCACAATTACATCACTAAAAAACAGATATAAAACACCACATCGAATAATAATAATACAGAAAACGCAACTACTACAAAACAAAAAACTAAACTAATAGTAATACTGGGGCAAGATGCCCAATTTCTCTCACTGCCTTCTATTTCTACTCCTGCTGCCCTATAAGCTTTGGCTATTTTTTTCTGATGAGATGCCTGGCTTGTCCCCTACCTATCCCCACCCCCTCCTTGGAGGGAATATCCCATTTACTGCGGGTGGCATAAAATGCTCCCTCTGTGGAGCCCTCACTGTCTCTGGCTAACTAACTGCTGGGCATTGCTCCTTGAATCCAGCAGGGTATCTACTTGCACCAGGAAGGTGTGGGGCCCCTCTTTGTGCCAACTGTGGAAAGGCTGCGATGCATAAGCCGAATCAGGGAGGAGAGTTAGGTCAAAACAAATGTTTGCACAAAGCACAGAGTCCCCTGCAGTCAGCAATTTTTGGCACGTCACGCTAAGCATCTTTCATAATATGGCCTTGCTGATGCTGATGCTGATGTGCAAATTGCCTTTGACAGCCTGTATCTCTTCTGGCCCCTTCTCCCCACATATGTCCTCTGCAATGGACCATACAAGACTCAGATCCTAAAGGGCATCTGAAGTCCAAAGAAAGTGCGAGTCACAGTCTGGGTGGCTGGGACAGATTAATCAGCCCTGAGTATCTCATTCGCCAAGCACGGTTCTTTGGAACTGCAGAAATGTTGGAAGGCTGCCCTAGAGCCTTGCAGTTCACAAAAGGCAGCACTGTATGAAAGCGGGCGATTAGGGCTGATACTTCACATCCCTCTCGCTGCAGTTCGCGGCCCCGCTGGAGACCGGTTCGAAGGAACGGAACCTCACGTCCTTGTGGGGTCATTCTGAGTTCGAAGGAACGGAACATCACGTCCTTGTGGGGTCAGTCTGAGTTCGAAGGAATGGAAGCTCACGTCCTTGTGGGGTCACTCCGAGTTCGAAGGAACGGAACCTCACATCCTTGTGGGGTCAGTCTGAGTTCGAAGGAACGGAACCTCACGTCCTTGTGGGGTCAATCCGAGTTCACCCCGGCCACGCCCCCTGAACTACGCTCCAAGCGGAGTGAGAGATTCCCGTCCTGGAGCTCAGGAATCTTTTCAATCCACTTCTCAATCCGTGTTGAAAACCGATTTCAACACGGAGGCAAGTTCACCTCGGCTTGAGGAAGGACATGAAGTAACCACCTAGGACAACAAACAAGGGCACGGACACCAAGCAGAGTTGTCGTTGTAAAGCCAAATACAACTTCCCAAGCTTCGGAGCAGCAGAGAGGTTGGCACAAAGGAGGAGCGCCATGAACAGAGCTTCAGAAAAGGACTTCTTTGCAGGATACAGTGGGAACCTCTTTATCCACAGGATCAATATCCACTGGTTCACTGACCCATGGGCTGAAATATTTAAAACATTAAAAGAAAAATCTGAGAAATGCATCATTCCAAAGATGACATTAGCAGAAATGGCCAATAGAGAAAGCCAAAGATAACACAATGTATAGTGTTCACTATTAGGATACAATTTGCTATAATCTGTGGATTTTTCAGCCTCTGCAGAGGGAATTGGAACTGACCCCCCACAAAAATCCCCCGGCAGGTTTCCATAATGCACAAACTGTTCATGGTTTGCTAGACTACTTACTTAATTTAATATTTTGCCTTTCTTCCAAAAGTGGGACTCGAGATTCGCTTACATTATACCTAAAAATCAAGTACAGTAATATCTTGGTCTATGAGTGTTTTGCAAGGCAAGCAAGCATTTCTGATCAATTTTGTCTTGATCAATGAGCAACGTTTGACAATAGGAGCGCTGGAGCAGGTCACATGATCACAAGTGAGCCAATTGTGGCTCTCTCTCTCTTTCTCTCTTTTGGATTGTGGGAGATTGGCTGGAACATTCCATCTCAGGCAAGTCTCAAAAGCAGAGGGAAGAGAAAGGAATCTAGGTCTCCCTTGCACCAGCTATGAAGGTTTTCAAAGGGGAGTGCAGGTTTTTCTTTATATTTATATTTTTTATTGAATCTGATTTCAACATCCTTTCTTATTTTTGAAACCATTTGTAATCATGGGGCAGCTATTCAGGTATGTATATGGTTACAAATTGCACTTCATTACTGTCACGTTGAAAACAGAGTAAAATCCAGTTGTTAGTCCCAAACAGAGCAGATTCTGCAGCCAGGTACATAAACCATGGTGCAGACGTGGACTTCTAGCCAACTTATTTTGTGAGTTTTATTATTTATTATTATTTATTTATTTATGAGCTTATATCCCGCCCATCTTCCCAATGGGAACTCTGGGCGGCTAACAGCAAACAAACAAAAAAACACATAAAAACAACGGTAGAAACTGCGGGCAGTATGGCAGCGGAAGACAAGATGGCGGCAAACCCAAGGGGGGAAAGGAAAAAAAAAGAATCTAACTCATAAGGCCGCTGAAGGCCTCTCTAAATAAGAGGGTCTTCAAGGCCTTCTTGAAAGCCAGTAGGGACGGAAGCAGGCGCAGCTCACTGGGGAGGTGGTTCCAAAGTGAAGGCCCCACCACAGAGAAAGCGCGGTCTCGCGTGTGCGTTTTCTGCGCCTCTCTGGGTGTGGCAACCCGCAGTGAGTGCGCCTGAGACAATCTCGTGGGTCTGGATCCGGATGCCTTTAGGGAGATGCGCTCCGCCAGGTACTCTGGTCCCAGGCCGTGGAGAGCTTTGAAAATCAAAACCAGGACCTTGAACCTGATCCGGAGGACAACGGGGAACCAATGCAGGCGGGCCAGGACTGGGGTGATGTGCTCGTATCTATGGGCACCCACCACCAGCCTGGCTGCCGCATTTTGCACCTGCTGTAACCTCCGGACCAGGGTCAAGGGCAACCCCACGTAGAGGGCATTGCAATAGTCGATCCTCGAGATCACCAGGGCCTGCACAACTGTCCTCAGGGAGGACTCATCAAGGTACTGGCGGATCTGGGCGATCCTGCGGAGGTGTGTATAGTATGGAGGCTATAGGATGCCAGAACGAATCACCTGAGTTTCCATGATTTCTTATGGGGAAATTTGATTTGTTACATGACTGTTTTGCTTTACAAGCATGTTTCCAGAATGGATTATTACTGTACTACTAAACTCATTTAAATGTGTTTGCATGTTATGAGCTATCAAGTCACATCTGAGTCGTGGTAATATGTACTAGGGCTTTTGACTTTCCCATGTGAAATGTTCAAGGATTACTTCACACTTTACCCTCCAGGAATTTTCATAACTGAGCAGAGTTTTGAATCCAGGTTTCACCTGTAGGAATCCAACAGATTGCGCTTTAGAAATCTACTGCATTGCACTGGCTTTCACAAGTTACACATATTAGAATGTCATTAAATCAGGCATAAAACCAAAGAAGAAAACATTTGTTAAAATTTCAGTGGAAATAATAATAATGCACATTAAAAATTAAAGTTTCAGAGAGGGTAGCCGTGTTAGTCTTTTCAAGAATTTCAGGCGAAAATCAAAGAAAAACAAAACAATACAAAGGTACAAACATGTGGCACCTTAAAGACTAACTTTCATATTTTAATGTAACATTTCGTGGACACGTCCACTTCTTCAGACATATAGCAGTAGAATGAGATGTGCAATATAATATGGGATGGGATGTACATTTGCTAGAACCAATGGATGAACGATGGGTCAAGACCTATGCAAATCCCGCTGAGTATAACTAGGACTAGCAAAAACTGTTAGACAGCTCAGTGGTTTAGGTCTCTTGCTGGAGTCAGAGGTTGGGAGTTCACTGTGCCTCCTTGAATGTGGACGGACTCAGCCATCCATAAGTTCCTTCCAGCTCTGCAGTTCTGAGATGGTGGTGGTGGTGGACCCCCTTGTCCTCAGCAGCCAGGCAGCTGCCAAAAGTTTTCCTGAATATAAAATGGCATTACCGGCCCATGAGAAACTTCTAGCATGCCATTACAGAGAAGAAAGCACAAAGGACAGACCCTCTCTGCCTTTTATCTACTGAATAGAGATGGGCACGAAATGAACAATTTTTTGTTTCCGTTTTCGTTTTTTCATTTCGTTAGCTAACGAAACAACAAACGAATTTTGTCTTTAAAATGAAACAAAACGAACAGAAACACTGGAAATTTTGTCATGGGTTTTGTTTCCGTTAGTGCAATATGAGTGAATTGCTTAAAATCCTAAAAAAAAAAATCACAAAAATTTTGAAATAAATGGTAATGAAATGGTAACGAAACGAACGAAAACGAAAATGATTTTTTGCAAAAATTCACGAAAAATGGAAACAAACCGAAACAGACCCTCCAAACGACAAACGACAAACGAAATGCCATTTTTTTTATTCATGCCCATCTCTACTACTGAAATTATGTATGCACAAATACAGGTTTTTATTCTAAACTAAAAATACTTTAGTCAAAGTGGTCTGCTTATATAATGCCCCATACTATTTCAAGTAGTCTCTGGGCACTTTACAATAATGCAGGCTACACATTGCCCCCCCCCCCCGCCGGCAGGGGGGGACCGAGTGTTACGGACCCCGGAAGGATGGAAAGCTGAGTCAACCATGAGCCGGCTACCAGGGATTGAACCCCAGGTCGTGAGCACAGTTTTAGCTGCAGTGCAGGCATTTAACCACTGTGCCATGAGGTTCATGCACAAAATATATATAATAATGTGGACACTAAGAATGACACATTAAACCTTTTGTGTATTTACATTAAAATATTAAATACTTTTAAATACACATACACCCACAGCCCCCAGTATCACAGCATTTTGCATCGTGATACAAAATAATGCGAAGAAATGTAAGTGTAATTCAGAGAAATGAATGAAATGAAACCAAGACTGAGATATTTGCCCACCTGTTCATTTATCTTGTGATGTTTCAGGCCCAGCAATCAGATGATCAAACAGGAACAGCTGCTTCAAAGTAACCTGCAAACAGTTGTTCATACTGAGAAGCAAAGGTGGTTTGAGCTACTATACAGGGACTGTTGGAGCTGCATAGTCCCCTTGTGCCAGCTGCTGGGTGGATCGCTGCAATACCACTCTCTGGCCACCTTGAGAAAAGTGGCACTGCAGCACGGTTGATAGTGGTATTTCTTTTTGCAAATCACATGGAGGAACGAAATCAGACAGCTAACAAAATCCAAAGAGGATGAGAATAATTTTTGAACCTACAGGTAGCTCACTTTTCATTTCCAAAGCTGACTATTTCCATCACCTTCATCATTTGGGGGGAGGGGGAAAAGTGAGTGCTTAAGGTTGAGCAATAGTATGCTGATGGATGTACAGATGATTAAATAGCCCCAAATGACCTTAGAATATATAAAAGTAGGAAGAGCAGGTTAGCAGGACTTGTTGATCTGTGGAGAAGTTAAATCCTTGCACACAGTGTGCAACTTGAAAATACCAGATTAGGCTGAACTGCTGCAATTCAAGGGACAAAGCAATGAGAAGAGATGTAGACCCTCAGAGCAATCAATAACCAACCCTAAGTTTTATTTATTTATTTATTTATTTATTTATTTGTTTGTTTATTTATTTATATACCACCCATCTTCCAATGGATCCTCTAAGTACTGAAGTAACAACTACATGAAGGAAAAGCTGTGCGAAATACCTTACTACATGACTTAGTGCTCTCGTGTAATCCCTTCCTGTAAGCACTGTGATTGAATAGTAGAGGTGAAATTCTTGGCACATTTTAAACCTGCCAAAATGAAAGGCAGGATTACAATTTAGAAATACATCTGCAAACACTCTCCATGGAACAATTCTAATTGGTGTTCAACTGGCCTCTTTCCCGTGAGTAAACTTAAATTTTCCCTGGGATTCTGGAGGAGATGACTATATCCCAGTGTAGTCTCCTTCCTCAACCAAGCTAAAAATGAATGTTGTCTTCCAAAACTAGGCAATGTGTGAGCAGGGAGGAGGCTTATGAAGGGTGATAGGCAGATCCACAACTAGGGTCTGTGTCCCCTGTGGCAAACATTTTTAAATCTATTTTTGAGTATTTTACCCCGTCTTTCTCCTTGGAAAAGGACCCAAGGCAGCTTACAGTAATGAGGGACAATATACAGTCCAGTACAATTAAGACATATCCAAGTTTGAGAACAGGGAATTGAGGGGTATCTTACAGCATTAAAAGGCAGCAACTTGTAAATTCTATATTTTGTCATTTTGGTGCGCCCTGCCCCACCCCCAGCAGAGCGCCCAGGGAACATGTCCCACTTTCCTCGATCCATGAAAACTTTAAAGCATTTATGGTTTAATTTTTTTTAAGTACAGTGGAACCTTGACTTACATGCTGCTTGACTTGCATCATATTTGACTTGCAGCAAGAAGGGGCCTGTTTGACTTGAGTCGCAGGCTTTGAGTTACATCTCGGAGCCCCGGCGCAAGGCACTAAAATCGGGTGGGAGCCACCACCCAGCATTGCGGCTGCTGTCTCCAAACTGCTCCTGCAGCTGGTCCTCGGCCTCGCTGAAGCCGCCATTGCCACCAGAGGAGAAGAAGGGCCGGGAGCTCGAGGCTGGCCTCGCTGGTTAGACAGTCGGCTCAGTCTTGTAAAAAACCTGGCTGCAGAAGTCTGGTCCACAATGGAAGCATTTTAGTTGGGGAGCTGTAAAGTTGTGGGACTCTAATGGTAAGCATAGAGTTGTTCAGAACTTGGAATGTCAGGTTAAAAATCAGTAAAACTTAAATGTTAGACATTGTTGCTATGAACATTAAAAAGTGGAGGCGTATAACTTGTGGACTATAATTCCACTGCCTCCTCCTCTCTTTGAAGAGACATTTCATTTACATCCCCGGAAGGAATCTCCTATCCCAGTCAAATTTGTGTTAAATTGTGTTAATTTTCATCATCTGGAACAGATTAATCCACTTTCCCATTACTTCCTATGGGAAAAGTTCATTTGACTTAAGTCATGTTTGACTTAAGTCTAGACCTCTGGAACAGATTAATGACGTAAGTCAAGGTTCCACTGTATGCCATTAAAGGTGTCACATTTTTCCACATGTGTAATGTTAATAGAAATTCAGCTGCTAATAATGACTAATGAACCAAGTTCCTTCTAAGAAGGCAACGTTCCAAAAGCAACATTGTATAGTATTTTAGGCCTGTTGGAAAAGTAAAATACCATTTCACCAGTCCCTCAAAACCAACCACACTGCTGTGGGAAACCCATAGCCAACCAAAATAAATATCCTTCTGACTCCTTTACTGACTGTGTGTCAGGTGAAAACAGGGCCTTTCTGACGCCATTACCCCCGAATGTGCCCAATTGGGGGGGGGGGGAGAGGTGCGCATTTTAAAAAATGTTTTGGAGCCACTGAGGCTGCCTGGGTGTCTCAAAGACATTTTAAACGACCGTAACCCTAACCCTAACCCTAACCCTAACCCTAACCCTCACCCTCACCCCCTACAAATCACATGTGCCCAATGGGGGGGGGTGCGGGCTGTTTAAAACAGATTCCCATATGCATTCCTATGGGAATGCTCAATGTATTCCTATGGGAACCCTGACAAAAAAAAATGACATGGAACGAACGGAAAATTTCCAGTTTGTTTCAGTTTATTTCTCTTTAAAAATCATTTCATTTTTCGTTTTGTTAGGAAACAAAAAAAAATTCATTTCGTGCCCATCTCTACATAGCACTATAAAGAGGTTATATATTTGTAGTTAAGAAGGTCACCTGTCATCTTCAGCAAACAGCCAGTTAGTCCATCAGGCAATCAACGAGTTTTGAAAGTCTTCCTTCTGTCCATCAGAAAGAACTTCATTTATTTAAAAGACAAGATTAAAAACTGAATCGTGGAGACTCAGAAATGGGTTCTTGTAAATGTAGCATAGCCTGGAAATTGGACTACAATGAAAATGAATTATAAAGATATTTCTTTATCTTATTTAAAGCACATTTATATTTGAATATAATTTTAAAATGTAAAAATGCCCAGATGATTGCAGGGATATAAGTTTATGTAGGCACATATAAAACAGGGTTATTCTGCTCCCATGAAATAGATGGATAATTGATATAAGAAATACAACATTTATGTCTATTTTGAGATTCTGTAGATTGGAATCATAGAATCATAGAGTCCTACAAGGCTGTCTTGTCCAAACCCCTGGTCTAGGCAGAAATACAAATCACAGGATATCTGCCAGGTGGTTGTCTAAATTTCTCTTGAATGCCCGCAGCCCTGGATCGCTCACCACCTCCTGAGGTCATTGGTTCTATTGACATGCTGCTCTAACAGTTAGGACATTTTTTTTTTCTGATATTCAGCCGAAATCTAGCTTCTTGAATATCTGTGAAGATTCTCAGTCCTCTAGGTGAGGTGATTCAGGAGTTGAGCCATGGCAACTGCACTCCTTTTCTTGAGAGGTCAAAAATATTTCACTACTTATCCAAGTAGCTTTGTCAGTTTGAGGATACCCCGATTATAATTCACCTTGGCTTCATGCCACCCTGATCTGAATAGGCTGGTTAGGTGGGCAGTGGCCTGGACATGAGTCCACTGTTGTGCATCTTGGACTCTGGGCTGATTAAGAACAGATCCCGCTCCTCCTTTATAGGATGGCCTTTGAACTATTTAAAAAGTGTTGTCCTATCAGCCCAGGCTATGCAAGCCCAATACTTTCAGTCTTTCCTCATAGGGGTTGGTTTCCACTCCCCTGATCATCCTTCTTGCCCTCCTCTGAACTTGTTCCAATTTGCCAGCCTCCTTGTTGAAATGCAGTGTCCAGAGGTGGACACAGTATTCAGGATGAGGCCTCACCAGCCCTGAATACAGGGTAACAAGCACCTCGCGGGATTCGGACACTACATCCTAAAATAGCATTTGAATCTGAAACTGTCCACGAGTTTAATTAGGTATTGACAATGTTATTAACTGGTTATAGGGTATGTTTCAGATTTAATCCAGTCGTGGGCTTTATCTTACTGATGGATTAAACTGACATGTTAATTTTATATATATATATAAAGGAGAATTTACCTGCTTTTTTCAGACACCCACCCACCTATGTGTACCATTTTTCACCTCTCCTCTGACTCTGGATGGAGCAATCACTCTTTTTCTAATAGCTTCCCACTGTGAGCACTGATAGGCAGTGTAATAATGCTTTTTATTGGGTCAATATATCAGTTTAGAAACAGGGGCTATTTCATTCTTCAGGTGATGGTGAAAAGCTGACCTGTGCACACCTATGGGCTGAGTATATCTGGCTGCTCTGACAGCAGCCCAAGAGCGGGCCCGGTACATTTACCTCACATTAAGTTTGTCTTTCATCTCTTTACTGCCTTTTTCTGTATTGCAAGCAGCCCTCATAAAACATCCCCCGAATGGCCATGTTTCACAGGGCAGTAAATATTCTCCCCCCACCTTCCGTCTGCTGAGGGAGACATCCATCCGTCAAAGGAACCCCTCGGTGAGGGTTGAGCTTATCAATCAAAGTTCAGGCTTGGACAGATAGCAAGATCACAGAGTTTTGGATAGGAATTGACCCTCCTAAGTAGGATCAATGATGGGAGAGAGAAGTCAGAGGAGAGGGAATTCACAGCAAGGGCATCTGGGAAGACGTGAGGTAAACAGCAGCTTCAGGGTTTGGGATGGGGGGGGGGTCTTCCTGGAACTCAGGGCCCTTTTGTATTTATATGGGAATAAAGCATTGCATTTGGACATCTATGGGTCAACACCAATGTGATCCAGCACCTCCACATAACCTCAAAAATGAATTTTTAAAATTGGTCAACCCCCCCCGTGTACCGTCTAAGTACCATGGACAGCCCCCCCAATATACCTCACCCCTTTCAAGAAAACAAGTACAGTAAGACTCCCATATCCACAGATTCAGTATTCACTTTTCCACAGTCTGAAAATATTATACATACCAGTGGCTAGATCTGGTAATGCATGTTAAAATGTTTTTCTGCACCCCCCCCTTATTATACTATATACAGTGGTACCTTGTATAAAGGAATTAATTCGTTCCAAATGAAATTATGTTAAGCAAATTTTCCTTTATACAAATTTCCCATAGGAATGCATTGAAAACAGAGTGATCCCATTTTTATGTTGTACAGATTCTGCCCATAGGTGATTATGTTAAGCAAATTTCCCCTATCTCTGGAATTTTTTATGTTGTACAAATTTTATGTTAAACAAGCTGTTTGTTATACAAGGCTCCACTGTATTCAGGATCTGCTGTCATCCACGGATAATAACCGTGCATTTTCTCTTTAGATTTTAAATTTCAAAACAAGGTGATTGGTGCAATATGACAAGATGGGTGCTGGAGGCAGGCGGGGGGGGGGGGAGACAAACTGGTCCATTGACCCATTGAGGCCATTCATTTCTGCTTTGTGGTAGTTCTATCTCCCAGAAAGGACCATATGTCCCAAACTCTTTATTTATCCCAAATTGGGTCTCCTAAACAAACAAACAGCATAGAGAAGAGGACTATACACCTTTCTCTGCCCCTTTATCATCCAATGTTCTCCCTCCTATTAAATGAAGATGGCATTTGATTCTAAACCATCTGCCCCCAAACAAGCTAGGCAAATTCCCTTGCAAAACAGCTCTTGAAAGGAGATGTGCTGATGAGACCAAGATTTGGCTAACTGTTTTGTTTTATTTTATTTTTTGAAGTGGTGGAGGGAGGGCATTTATTGACTAGATTTCCTAGTCTTCCTCCAAGACCATCCTTTTCCTAAATTGGCTGACACAATAGGAACTAGTAAAATTCAGTCAGTACCATACATATTAGATGTATGCAATTTTAAAACAAAACACAATTCGACACAGTTTGCTGTAGTTCTATAGAATACAGAACAAGAAACAAGAAAAAGAAAACAACCGTTAACATAAGAACATAAGAACAGCCTTGCCGGAACAGGCCACAGCCCAACCAGTCCAGCGTTCTGTCTCACACAGCGGCTCACCATTTGCTTCAGGGTGTTCCCAAGCAGATGTTGCTGCAACAAACACAGTAAAAGGCTTCCAGTTAAACACCAGAGAATGCAGAGATGTTTTTAAAGCACACACAGAAGGAAGCCACTCTTTAGGATGGAATTCCACAGCAGCTGTGCTGGCTAGAGAATTCTGGGAATTGTAGTCAGGAAAAAGTCACACATGTTCAAGTTCTGTGTAGGTTCTAACACTGAGAAGGTCCCATCCGTAGTGCCCCCTGGCCTGGCCTCGCTGAAGGCATCTAAAAAGGTAAAGGCCCACCACCACCTTGCACATGAATGCGAGTCATGTCCAACTTTAAGGGCAGTGCTCATCTCCGTTTCCAAGCCAAAGAGCCAGTGTTGTGCAATGGTTGTGTGGCCATGTGGCCGGCACGGCTGAATGCATTTCTGCACACAGAGCTCTGTTTACCTTCCCACTTTTCTTAAAGGGTGGCACCTATTTATCAACTTGCACTTACATGCTTTCGAACTGCTTGGTTGGTAAGAGCTGGGGTTAACAGCAGGAGATTGCTCTGCTGCGTGGCATCCGGGATTCGAACCGTCAAGATGCTGACTTTGCAGCCAACATTTTCAGCATTCTATCCCACTGAGCCATCATGCCCCTTTTTAGTCTAGATGGCATCTAGGCTAATGCTAATCATTGGTTGCCAATCAAGCCAATGCAAAAGGATGGCAGATGAAGCCAACACAAAGAGAGGGCAGATCAAGCCAATGCAGAGCTAAACAAAAGCAATTTGGCTTGCCAGTGTAGTTGCACCGTGACTTAGAAAGGCTTACTGTAATAGAAGGGGCAAACAGCGTGAAGGAGTCACACGATGAGATATTTACTGCAAAAAAAAAAAAAAAAGAGGAAACTATGGGAAGTCAAAAAGAATAACTGCATTAACATAATTAATACCAAAAACTGAATAAGAGGACCCAACGGAAACCAATAAAGAACAAAAGAGCTTTAATACAGAATCCTGCGGGAACTCAGCATGTTGAGGAAAAGAAGAAAAGAAAGACCATTAGCAGAAATAAGCAAAGAAATAAGCCAGAAATGAAAGGCACACAAATCCCAAGATT
>JAHTLZ010000161.1:3059070-3069464 GCA_023846285.1 Phrynocephalus versicolor | reverse complement strand
TTCCTTCCTTCCTTCCTTCCTTCCTTCCTTCCTTCCTTCCTTCCTTCCTTCCTTCCTTCCAATTAAAGGCAGCTCATTCATCCTTCTGTAGAGGATGGCAGAGAAGTGGTGGATTTCCCATCTCCCTTTGCTACTGATGCACCTTAAACTTATCCTGTTATTAAAAGCGCTTAAACAAGGATAAGCCAGGATAAGCATAATTACCTCCAACAGGCCAACATGAGCCTGGATCAGAAAGACACATTTCTTCAATTGTTTGCTGCTGACATGCTTTGGCTCAGTTTAGGAAGGAGAGATCACATTACATCCCTATTAAAACAGCTCCACAATCAACAGAGGTTCATTTTGGTTCCAAAGTCCATTAAAACGTTACTTACTTAGGTGGGTTTAATTATTGCAATGCCATAGCAACACCTGGACATTGCATATTCAGTGACTTAAGCACATATCATTTACCAATAAGCATGGTTAGCAATCAGATGAGGAGCAACACACATCAAGACCTTCTGAAAAGGGTGTCCAGAGGCCAGCATCTCGAGGAGCTACTTCCAGATAATTGGTGCCACCACCAAGAAGGCTCAACTTCTAGTTGACGTTTTCTTGGACTCCTTCAGTATTGCCACCTAACTGCAAACTTCGGGGTTCAGGCTATCTTCTGGACAAATACAAATCCCAATTTAAAAGCCCCATATAATTTGGGACTGGGCTATTTGAAGAATTGGATCAACCCGTATTAGCCTTTTTGGCTCTTAAGGTCTTCTGAGGAGGCCCTTCTCTCCATTCCACCACCTTTCCAAGTACATTTGGGACACAAGGGAGGGCCTTCTCAGTGGTGGCTCCCAGGTTTTGGAATGTGCAGCCCTGAGAAGTGGGGATGGCCCCTTCCCTCATTTCCATTCGTTGTCAGGCAAAGACCTTCCTCTTCTGGCAGCCCTTTAAGCAGTAAGAGTAAGTCATTTCAGGAATGCTGGGTTTTAACTCAACAGGTGTTAAGTTTTGAATTGCTTTTAAACTTGACTTTTAAAATCATATGTTTAAATGTCTGTGAAGATTCTCAGTCATCCAGGTGAGGCTATCCAGAAGTTGAGTCATGGCTCACTGGACTTCTTTTCTTGCGAGATCGAAACATTTTGCTGCTCATCCGAGTAGCTTCATCAGTCAGATGGACGCGTTTCAGTCTCTCATGAAAAGAAGTCCAGTTGCCATGACTCGACTTCCAGATATGTTTAAATGTGTTTAAAATATGATATTGATGTAGTGTTTTTAAAATTTGTTTTTATCTTTTGTGAGCCGCCTTGGGTCCCCTATAGAGAGGAAAGGGCCTATAAATAAATAATAAATATATAAACAAACACACAAACACACAAGAGCTAAAAAGAAACAGCACCATGCTGAATCCTTAGAAGCCAGAAATCCCTGTACAGATTCCGAACCTCTGAAATGATAAATTGGATATAGGAAAGATTTGGATGCCAATGTCTTTCCCACCAGCACAGAGGAAAGGGAAACCCAAAGATTTCTATATTCAGAAGGGCTGCTCCAGAATCATCCCTGTCACATACAATTTCTTTTTCTAAAGACCCACAGAAAGCTAAATATGGGACAAGCATTTCCTTCTTCAAAACCCAAACACATGGAAAGGTGGAGAGAATCAGATGCTTGATGCTCACCGTGACTCCTTTTAAAAAAATTATTATAGCTTTATTGAATTAGTTAAGAAATTGCAATCGTCAACAAACTAAAAAGACAAAATAAACACCAGCTTGTATATTGTTACTGAGAGGTAAGCTCTTTAAGATGCTCTCTGGGAATCAAGGAACTCAGATATATAGTGTATTACAGATACAATAAATGCTTTCTTTCTTCCTTAACCGGATCTTTGAAAGTAAACCAGATTGTTGTTGCTGTAGGATGTGCACGTGTGTGTGTGTGTGTGTGTGTGTGTTCCATTAAAATAAAAAACCTACTCTTGTCATCACACATAGATCAGCTCACGCCAACCACTTCCCTAACAATTACCTTTTTTTAAACAATCCTAATCATTAAGCTGGTGCTGATGCATTTTGAGAAAAGGATTGCCATGAGGACTAGAACCCTGCCCGGTTCTTTAATATTTATCTATTCTGTTGCTCAAGTGTGTGTGTATTTGGGTGTGTGCATTTTTACAACCCACACATGGAAAAAGGAATGCAGATCTTGGACCAAAGGAGCTACTCTTCAGCATCTGCTTAGCGGAGTAGGGTGCACCTTTGTGAAGAGTAGCAGAGCTGTTCAACGCCTTTACATAGCAGTCACTAGCATGAGAGAGAATCAAACTAATTACCTCCATAATTACCAAAACTAATTGCCTTGCTAATTACCACATATCTTTGGAGCAGGATTTTTTTTTTTTTTTGCTGGTATTCTTTCTCCACTGGAGGCTTCTTTTGTTGGAGGTACTTTCTCTACTGGAGGACTTTTCCAAGTGACTTCCTCAGCCTGAGATGCCTCTGTCCCTCATCCCAGGACAAAATCTGTACAACTTTGCATGCTGTCTGTAGTTTGAGTGACTGGCAGGTCATTCCAAGCTTTTGAAATATAAAGAGATCCATGCCTGTCTGCTGTTCTAGTCCTTTCTTTAGTTGATTGGTGGCAGGACGTCTGTGAAGATTCTCAGTCATCCAGGTGCGTTTATCTGGGAGTTGAGTCATGGCTACTGGACTTCTTTTTTGAGAGATAGAAACGTTTCGCTGTTCATCCAAACAGCTTCATCGGTCTTGGTGGCAGGAGTTCTGTTGCTGTTGATCTGTTTGGTTGGTTGCTAATATGTGTTCCAGTAAAGAAAACAGTCTATAATTTCAAGTAACTGTATGTAAATACCTTTTTTTAATCCCACAAATATCTTACTCCAAGACATTAAGTGAGTTATTAAGACTTTAAGTGCCGGTTAATGAGAATGGGGTGGACTCAGGCGAACTTGAAGCTATTCTGATCTATGACCCTGTGTTGTTCTGCTGTGTAGCAAAAAGAGAATTTTACCAGGAATTCAACAACTGGCAACAAAATCTACCATTCCAGAGACCAGGGGAACATAGAAATACAGCATCCTTATAAATACGCAACAGCCCTTTGGTCTGCTAAGCAGAAACTGGCACCAGTGGCTCTCCACAGGTCAGGCACGATTCTCTCCTAGTCTTACCTTGGGTTGGTACTGCCTGGGGGGAATCTCCCTCCCACATATCTGTTCAATATATTTATTAATGACTTGGAGGAAGGAATAGAGAGTATGCTAATTAAATTTGCAGATGATACCAAATTGGGAGGGGTTGCTAATTCCCTAGAGGATAGGATGAAAATCCAAAAGGACCTTGACAGATTAGAATGCTGGGCCAAAGCTAACGGAATGGATTTCAACAGATGGAAATGTAGGGTGCTACATCTAGGTAAAAAAAAAATGAATTGCACAGATATAGGATGGGGGATACTTGGCTGGAGAATAGTACCTGTGAAAGGGATTTGGGAGTCTTGGTGGACCACAAATTGAACATGAGTCAGCAGTGTGATGCGGCGGTCAGGAAAGCCAATGCAATTCTTGGTTGCATCAACAGAACCATAGTGTCTAGATCAAGGGAAGTGATAGTACCACTCTATCTTGCTCTGGTCAGACCCCACCTGGAGCCCTGTGCCCAGTTCTGTGCGCCTCAATTTTAAAAGGATGTTGACAACCTCGAGTGGGTGCAGAGGAGGGCGATGAGGATGGTTGAAGGTCTGGAAAAAATGTCTTATGAGGAACGGCTTAGGGAACTGGGAATGTTTAGCCTATCAAAAAGAAGACTGAGAGGGGATATGATAGCTATGTTTAAATATTTGAAAGGATGTCATATTGAATAGGGAACAGGTTTGTTTTCCATGGCTTCAGAGACTAGGACTCGGGGCAGTGGTTTCAAACTACAGGAAAAGAGATTCCATTTGAACATTAGGAAGAACTTCATGACAGTTAGAACTGTTATGAAGTGGAATATGCTGCCACCAAGGAGGGTGGTGGAGTCTCCTTCTTTGGAGGTTTTTAAGCAGAGGCTGGATGGCCATCTGTTGGGAGTCCTGTGATGGGGGTTCCTGCACGGCAGGGGGTTGGACGGGATGGCCCTTGAGGTCTCTTCCAACTCTTTGATTCTATGATTCTATATAAACCAGCTCTGATCCTGCGCAGCAGCTGAAATCAAGCAAGAGCAATGTGGACGGGCTGGGCAGGTGCCCAGCGCTGGTATCAGTGTCAGGAAATTGATGCCTCTCCAGGTTTCAGTTTAAGGGGACAGGTATTGCCAAGATTATTCTATGATGCCTGTTAAGAGGCTCATTCTTCAGGTCGCTTCTTCTCCTGCGTGTAGATTATTTTCTGCTTTAATTATCACCACTGGCACCATTTAACACCTATTGTTGCTAATGGGATTTTCCTGTGGCCTTTTCAGAGAAGAGACGATACCGCGGAGGCCCTGATTAAATTCAGGCAAAACAAGAGAGACGTGGCTATTATTTTCTCTCTCCGCCCCAGTATTTTTTTAACACAGCCGCAATGACATTATTTCTGCCTAATCCTATTGAGG
This sequence comes from Phrynocephalus versicolor, assembly GCA_023846285.1. Taxonomy (NCBI): domain Eukaryota; kingdom Metazoa; phylum Chordata; class Lepidosauria; order Squamata; family Agamidae; genus Phrynocephalus; species Phrynocephalus versicolor. Next base: position 3,064,881 of record JAHTLZ010000161.1, on the reverse strand, counting down.
CGAGAAGGTGGCCAGTTATGAATTGCCAAAAGGAAAGAAAGGAAAGAAAAGAGGGGAGAAAGCAACACTAGAGGAACACTAATTCTATCCTCACACAAGGTGCTGTAGACTCATTCCCCCCCCCCTCTCTCTCTGTGTGTGTGTGTGTGTGTGTGTGAGAGAGAGAGAGAGAGAGAGAGAGAGAGAGAGAGAGGAGAGATTTGTTGTTGTTTGCCAATATGAATTGTGTTGGAGTTTGCACAACCCTGCATGCTTCCTGGAGGTGTGACTGGGAGGCACAATACAGTACTCCCTCGTTTATTGCGGAGGTGTGACTGAGAGGCACCAATACAGTACTCCCTCGTTTATTGTGGGAGTTAGGTGCCTGATCCACCCGCAATAAAGGAAAATCCGCGAAATGCAGATGCCTTAGTAAACTGACCTTGGGCTGCTCCTGCCGGCTGCATTTCCAAAGAGAGGTTTTTAACCCCCTCCTGACATCTCAGCAAGCCTTGCTGCCAGGAGCTCAAGGTCTGTTTGCTGAGGTGTCAGGAGGGGGTTAAAAACCTCTCTTTGCAAGCGGAGCCACAGGAGTAGCCCAAGGTCAGTTTGCTAAGGTGTCTGCATTTCACTTCCAAAGAGAGGTTTTTAACCCCCTCCTGACACCTCAGCAAATCTTGCTGCCAGGAGCTCAAGGCCTGTTTGCTGAGGTGCCAGGAGGGGGTTGAAAACCTCTCTTTGGAAGCCTGCTTCTCTCAAGGAAAAAAAGTGATATACTGAGACTGTGATATATGAACCACGTTGTGATGGGGGACTACTGTAGCTCCCTCCTGCCTCTGAATTCAAAAATAGCCCTGCCTCTCTGCTGAGAGCTCCCCCCCACACACACATATACACACTCTTTTGATTCTGTTGAAGTCTGTGGCTGAAAGCAGTCATGTTTATCGCTCTGCTGTTTGATCAATTGTAAGTAAATGAAACCATTTTTAATTTTTTTCTGCTATTAATGTCTCAGAGCGACTTATTGAGGTTGTGCATGCTGGTTAGTAAGAAAAGAGGTGGTCTGCTCTGGGGAACTTGAATGTATTCTGCTCTATGAATCTCTTCACTTCTGCTGTCAGAAGAAATTAAAAATCCAAAACTCTGCAACAAAATATTAATGGGTTGTTTAACCTTACTGGCTAACAATCCTGTTGCCCAAAGGAGGAGTGAACTCCGTCCCAGCACACTGGCTGTGGCATGAGTGGTTGCGCAGTCCATAAAGCAGTCTCACAGCCATTGCAGGAGCATGCATAGTATAGAAAGCTTGTGAGAACAGGGGCTGCCTGCCGACACAGTGTTACATTTCTGCTACAGGATGTTGGCCGCTGCATATTCATTCCTTAATGAGATTGTGTTGCATGCTTATTTAAATCTTAGACTGCCGCTGCCACAGAGTGAATTTGGGAGGGTTTTTTTTCATTGTGTGACTTGTTTTCTGATGTTCCTCTGAGCTGCTTTGGGCCTGGCTTTATCATAGAAAAGACATAAGAACATAAGAAGAGCCATGCTGGATCAGGCCAAAGGCCCATCTAGTCCAGCTTCCTGTATCTCACAGCGGCCCCACCAGATGTGTTTGGGAGCGCATGAGACTAGATAGATATCTGTCTCCTGATACCACTCCCCTGCATCTGGCCCTTGAAGTACCCTGGTTTAAAGCCTGGAGACTACACATCTCCATCATGGTTTGTAACCTGTGATGGACTTTTCCTCCAGGAATCTGTCCAATCCCCTTTTGAAGGCATCCAGGTCAGATGCCATCACCACATTGTGTGGCAGGGAATTCCATAGACTTACAACGCGCTGGGTGAAAAAATATTTTCTTTTGTCAGTTTTTACTCTCCCAGCCCTCAATTTGAGTGTATGTCCCCTAGTTCTGGTATTTTGGGAGAGGGAGAAGAGCTTCCCTCTATCCACTTTACTCATACCCTGCATTATTTTGTATGTCTCAATCATATCCCCCCTCAAGCGCCTTTTTCCAGACTAAAGAGGCCCAAATGTTTTAGCCTTTCTTCATAAGGGAGGTGCCCCAGCCCAGTAATCATTTTAGTCGCTCTCTTCTGCACCTTTTCCAGTTCCACTATGTCTTTCTTGAGATGTGGTGACCAGAATTGTACACAATACTCCAGGTGGGGCCTTACTATTGTTTTGTATAATGGCATTATAATGTTGGCTGTTTTATTTTCAGTCCCCTTTTTGATAATCCCTAGCATGGAATTGGCCTTCTTCACCGCTGCCACACATTGGGGAGACACCTTCATGGAGCTGTCCACCAACACACCAAGATCTCTTTCCTGATCCGTCACAGATAACTCAGAGCCCATGAGGTGATAGATGAAGTTTGGGTTTTTTGCCCCAATATGCATTACTTTACATTTGGTTACATTAAAACGCATTTGCCATTTCTCAGCCCACTCCCCAAGTTTGGAGAGATCCTTCTGGAGCTCTTCACAATCTTCTCTGGTTTTTACCACACGGAAAAGTTTTGTGTCATCTGCAAACTTGGCCACCTCACTGTTTATCCCTGTCTCCAGGTCATTTATGAACAGATTGAAAAGCACCGGTCCCAGGACCAAGCCCTGGGGCACACCGCTTTTCACTTCTCTCCATTGTGAAAATTTCCCATTGACACCTACTCTTTGTTTCAAACAAACATGAGAAATGGGGTGGCTGTGAGTTCTCAGGGCCCGCAACAAGCCGTTCCTCATAAGACATTTCCTCCACACCTTCAAACATCCTGGTCACCCTCCTCTGCACCCGCTTGAGGTTGTCAACATCCCTTTTTAAATTCAGGCGTGCAGAACTATACACAGTACTCCAGGTGGGGTCTGACCAGAGCAGAATAGAGTGGTACTATCACTTCCCTTGATCTAGACACTATGGTTCTGTTGATGCAACCAAGAATCACAACCAAGATCTTGACGCACATCTTAGAATCACAGAATCATAGCATCATAGAGTTGGAAGAGACCTCAAGTGCACTCCAGTCCAACCCCCTGCCATGCAGGAACCCCCATCACAATATTTCTGACAGATGACCATCCAGCCTCTGCTTAAAAACGTCCAAAGAAGGAGACTCTACCACCCTCCTGTGTGGCAGCATATTCCACTGCTGAAGAGCTCTAACTGTCATGAAGTTCTTCCTAATATTCAAATGAAGATATAGTAATACTTACTACATCTTCTGTGACTTCACTTGGAACCTGCCCCTGCCTCCTGCCCCTTGAGTTCTGAGAAGGGTGTCCAGACTTTGATGAAGACCACCCTTTTCTCTGAAGGCGCTATGGAGGTTGTGCAGAATGGGGGTCACCATCATCACAAATCAATGTCTTTTTGGAGTGAGGGCTAGCACGGAAAAGCGTTCGAGTCAAGTGGGTCATCCCATGTTTAAGTCCATTGATGTTTTTATCTGACTTTGTTCGAAGAGTAATAAGGTCTTTTCGTTTCTGGTAGCCCTACAAAAATATGGTGACAGGTTTTCCTTTTTTGACATGCATGGGATGGGAGTCAGGAGGATGGACCCTTTCACAATCTGCGTCTCATTCCCCGTTGGAAACCCCATTGGCTTGCCAGATGGGAATCCCAGAGACTGGCTACCTCCACCCGCCCCCACCTCACCCCATGTCTTTGTGGGGAACCTGCCAAGGAATGCCTTTTAAAGAGGGACAACGCAGCTGACCTTTGAGCCACGAAACCTCGCTTGTCAGCAGTTCCACGTGAATATTAAAGAGGGTATGCAAATCGTGTTTCATATTTTTAATTTGAATCAGAGGTTACCTTCAAAAGTTTTCCCTCTTTTTTTTTCTTCAAAAAAAGTGCTATCTTTGCAAGGTTATTAAAACCACACGATTCTCCAGAGAGATGAGGCCAAGCGGAGGCTGCGGCAATTTAAACACTAATATTGAAAGAAATGTTCGTCAGTGCCAGGGATGAATGTGTAGAAGGAACAGGTTGAGCTGAGTCTGTCGAGTCGCAGTCTGGTGGTGGTGGTGGTGGTGGTGGTGGTGGTGGGTCCGTCACCACGAATGGAGTGCCACTCCCTATGATTGCGGTGAAGTGTCATCATCCAGAGGGAGGAGGCATAGAATCATTTGCCTTCTGGAGCCCCGGCTTGATCAGCGAATCCGACAAGGTCATTAGCCTCGGTCAAGCACGCTGTCACAAAAGCGCTTCTGCGGAGCGTCAAGTGGCGAGTCAAAACTCCAGGCCTTTGTATAATTAATCAGTTAACGAACGTTTGTGTAACGGCGGCTGCCTAGTAGCTACTGATGACACCCTAATAGGGCCTGGTAGACCTGGAATGCAGCCAGCACACGAGACAGATGTCTCTGCTTGTGCTTCTGTAGCATGCTGAGAGGGTCTCTGGAGCCGTGCCGTTTGCCCTGGAGGGAACGGATGCTCCATTGGAGAAGAGCATCGCAGAAGCCTGGCCTGTTGTTCCTTATGCAAAATGCATTTCTAAAAATAAATGGCAGTTTTAAAAATCTCTGGGGCAGCTGGGCGAGGGACACAGGAGAACCAGCTCAAAAGGAATCTGACCCTGTAACGGGAGGTCCCGTTGGGCTTCCTAACACTTGGAGAAGCACGAACCACCTCCCCCCCCCGACGTCTCCAGTGCTGTGGATTTTGGAGCAGTCTAGCTGATCAGGGGGTTTAATCTTGGGTGGCCTAAACTCATCCCATGGTCCTTTAGATGCCAAGCCTTGTAAGGAAAAGGAATTAGGATAGGATGGTGAGCTCAGAAGGTGAACCGTTTTGGAGGTGCTTGCAAGAAACACATGGAGGGACAAGGTTTGCGTTGGATGTTGTGGAGGTAGACAACTGAACATTGGGTTTGCCCACTCCTGTTCCTCTTTGTACACTGGCTGGGCAGGATTACATTCCCTCTCAACTGTCACTCAAAAGATGTCATTGCAAAGTGTCTGTTAAAGAGACGTCATCAAATCCCTCTCATGCACCTAGGTAAGTTTAATTTCAGAGTCTCTGTTTCGAAGGAAGGGGGAAGTCACTGCTTAAAGCAGGCATGTCCAAACTTTGGCCCTTCAACTGTTTTGGACCACAACTCCCACAGTCCTTTGGCATTGGCAAACTAAGCTTAGAATTCTGGGAGTTCTGGTCCCAAACATCTGGAAGGCCGAAGTTTGGACATGCCTGTCTTAAAGGTTAATAACAGATGAGAGGAGCTGTGTGGTGCAGTGGCTAAACTGCAATACTGCAGCCAAAACTCTGCTTACCACCCCTAGGTTCAATCCCAGCAGTAGCTGGCTCGAGGTTCACTCAGCCTTCCATCCTTGTGAGTTTGGTAAATGAGTACCCAGCTTGCAGGGGGAGGGCACAGCAATGTATAGCAAGAATAATTAAACTGTAAACTGCTGAGAGAGTGATTTAAGTATTATATAGCAGCATATACGCAGTATACTTGGCTTTTGCTTCAAAGTTGCCAAGTTTTTGTAGCAATGAGTTCAGGCCTCTGGAATTCCTGACACAAGGAGCTTCCTCATGTATTGGTTCCTGTTTCTGGTTCAGCAGATAAAATATGTACTTCTGTTTAGGAAAAAAAAATCCTTCCCCTATAAAAGTGGAGTGCTAGCTGCCTTTGTATGATTCAGATTTGTGATTATATTATTGTGGCCTTAACCACAACTAATAAATCCTGTTCATGTCAATGGGTCTAGACACAGCAGTGGTGTAGCTGTGTGGTCTCCAATTCAGAGACATAAGACAACATAACAGAGGATTAAAGTGGGATAGATAGATAGATAGATAGATAGATAGATAGATAGATAGATAGAT